>JALBCR010001286.1:0-255575 GCA_030710515.1 Abscondita cerata
TCAAATACTTCGTTTGGTTACGTATTGCTCCATAATTCAAAATTTCACAGCATTGTGAAAATGCCTCTCCTCGTAATGAAACCGATTTGAAAGCGCAGATTGCCTTAGAGTTAGCGAGAGGGCGTAGTGTGCGTGAAATTGGTTGGATGCTAGATATACCAAAAAGTACCGTAGAACGTTTTACAATAAAAATGAATCGGTGAACATACTTTAGATAGAGCCATCGGTAGTGCTAGACCCAGAATATCTACGCTTGCACAAGATATTGCATTAGAAAAATTATTTAAGAAAATATCCATTTTCCACATTTACCACTGCGATAGCAGATGCGTAGTTTCATGGATGTCGTATTACTGCTCAAAAAGAGGTAAAGGAAGTGGGAACTCGAAAGCATAATGCCGCCAGTAAGGCGATCCTAAGTCAAGACAACATTAGGCACAGGCTGGAATTTGCAGAGGATAAATGTAAATGAACCACTAGACTTTTACGGAATAGAGTAATTTTTGTAGTATCATAATTTAATTTATGCGCAGATGTAATTGTTACTTTTGACATTGGCAAAGTATACTGCACCTTTTCCAGCCACTGATGGTTTTACACTAGTGGTTTTACACTAAATTATGACCAGAGTCTGGCATAAAATAACCGATTTACCTTTGCCAAGTAAGCGGCCATTGCGGATACGGGCACACTATTAACAAAAACTCAGTGGTTTAACTTTCAGGTTTCGGGTTTCTGGCTCTCACCAGTAGGTAATAAATTCTTACAATACAGAAACAAAAACTTTATTGCTCTATCATGGAAGAAAACCGTACAAAACAAAAGTATCGCGTCTGAAAAAGTCCTAAATATTAGTTTTATGATGAATGGTGTTAAAACAAGGAAGACACAAGTGTGGTTTATCTTGACAGTCTGCACAATAAGTGCTAACTTTTTACTAAGTTTTTTACAAATTGTTTGTTATTTTCTCACTGTAACATCGCTTACAGTATTTCCTTGTTTCCACCGCCAAACCTTCTTTTTTAACAAATTTGTGAACTGCAAGTGATCTTCTTGTTAGTGTCTCTACGTGTCGTCAGGTAGTCCTACTTCATTCTTTCCTGAAAAGAGTGCCTTTATTATTTCTTCTCTAAACTTTGCCATCTTCATTTTTTGTTAGATAGTTAATTATAGATGACCCAGGCATTCACTATTGTTGTTTCTAAATGAATTCGACTCCAAGCTTTTGTACCATCTTAGCTTGATTTTCTCAAAGAGCTGAACCGTAGCTCGACATCTGATCGACAAATTGATAGATGATTTACGTTCATTGTAATTAATTACAGCTTTAGGTTTGTTTGCCACGCCATTTGAAGATGCAGACACCGCGTTGGTTCTCCAAATTAAATACCTTCTCTTTGTAACTTTTGGTAAATATCCTTTGCAGTTCGTTCGCAAGGTACCCACTTAGTGAGTTTTCTTTTCAAGTAAAATATTCACAAGTTTGAGACTTCGTGTAAAATTATCGCTACAATTGTTTGGCTTGAATTCAAAAGATCTAGTGATAAATTGAGAACAACAGTTGGAGCAACTAAAGCGTTGTTATTCTTCTCTTTCCATGCATAAATCTTCACATTACAGGTATATCCATTGTCATTACAAGCTTGAAAGTTTCACTCCATATTTATGTGTCTTGTTCTGAATGTATTGTTTCATAATTAGGCGACCCTGGAATGGTATGATGGACTTATCAATACAAAAAGTTTGCCTGGGAGTATAAACCATCTGATAATTTTTATTACATTGTCAAGCAAGGGTTTGATTTTATACAATCTATCACCTTCCGGCACTCCTGGTTGTTTGAAAAATACCACATTCTGAATAGGAGCTGAAACCGTTTAGAGACATGATCTTAGGGATAACGCTGCTTCTGAAAAGTCATCTCTACTCTAGTAGTTTTGAATACTAGGTATTTGTACTATGCCCATATATGCAATTATTCCATTAAATCGAAGCATCTTTTCTCTATCTACAGGAAACCATCCATGTAGTCTAGACTCTGGTCTGGTATCGTTTTGCTCAGTAAGAACTTGTGTTGCATATAGATTGGTTTGGACAACCAGTTTATCGACAATTTTGTTATCGAACAATAAGCGAAAACAGATGTATGGAGTCAACTCTTGTATTAGAGCTGCAGCAAAATTTGGTGCAATTTTCTTCTATGTACTGAAACATTTTATGGTTCTCAACTGGCTGTGTCCAAACGTATTCTGCAGTGTTAAATGTCTGGGTATTTTCTACAGTTGTCTCATCTTCTTCATCAGAGTCAATATTGTGTAGACTGTGCTCAGAGACATCTAAGTTTTGGAGGCCGCTTAAATCAGTTTCCATTTCTTGTTCTTTTGTCGTAACATGGGATTGTGTTTTCTGCTCAACAGGTAGTGTTGCTGAGCAGCTTGCAGTATTATCTGCACATGATATACTAGTTGACGGGAGATGATTTATTTTGAATTTTCTGAGACGGTTGAAAAGTTTCCTCATGTAAAGTTTTCAGCAAATCCTCGTCATTTGACGGCAGATATACTGAATCAGCATCGAATCATATAAGCTGGAGTCAATCATCATCGTTTTCTGGAGTGTAATTTAAAGAACTAGGTGAGTACATACACAACTAAAGCAACTGTTTCAAAATACACCATACCTAACTCTCTCCCTTGCGGTAACATTGCAAAAATTTTCTTAGTTCAATCATTCATTTAAATCATAAAGTAACATCGGCAACCATCATGTATTTACACAAAACAATAGTCAAAAACACCAAGTAGATGCGAGAACAAACACTAACCTATCGTAAACAAGCAATCAGCGTAACTGAGATGGCCGTAAGCATCATTAAGGTTTAATTATCAATTGATGACTAATTTATGTGTAGCTTAACATTGTTTCGTTGATAGGGTTACGTTTAATGCAAACGTCGACGTTTTCAAGGCAACTTGATCTCCAGGAAAAATAAGTTATAAATTTAAATATCTTAAATGGCTGAATCAAATGTCAACAAATTATAGAATAAAGAGATCTTTCATTTGAGATAATATACAAGGTGTTATATTAAAAAATATAACTCAAATAATTTTTACAATGTTTTAAAGTCGATTTTTATTTTATATTCGTCCAAGTTTTTAATAACATAACGGTCATTCCTAAAATTCTGTTACAATATAGTTCTTTATACTTGGGGATAAGTTTTTTATTTACTCTGACGTAACGTCGATATTCGGATCATTACTAAATCCTTTTTTATTATTTGATACTGTCTTTATCGTCTTATCATAATAAATCTTATGCTACATTTAGTTTCTTTGTATATTTTTATCCGTACTAACATTTAACAAATCTACCCTATCATTTACTGCCTAATTTGCTTTCTAAAAATAGCTTTGGTATCCAAGAGTGCGGTCTTTCTGGTTTATCTCATACAATAAAGAGTACTAGGAGTACAGCCTCTAGTTTAGGATATCGTATCATTTACTGTTATAATTCTATCAAACGCAACTACGCGATTTATCCATTCTACCTGGTTGTAGCCTAGGCACCCCCGCAGCAATCAACGACTGCGCAACACCTAATCCTCAAGATTTTTAAATTCCTGAGTGAACGCTGTACCTTTGTCTGAAATCAGCTTGTCGGGTTTGCTCTACGCGTCAAAGTAATCAGACATACATTTGATTACTTCCGTTCTACACGCATACAGTCTAACAAACTTGCAAACCATCTACAACTACCAATAAATACTTATTTTGAAACCGGGTTTTCTCAAGTGAACCACAATGGTCAATGTAGATGATCCTAAATAGGAGGTTCCCTTTGGGAATGCTATGAAAGTTCCTTCAGACTTACCACTACTAGGTGCATAAGCGATACATTTGCAAACACCTAGCAAATATATTCTCCAATTATATTCCTCATTCTTGAAAACCAATACAGAGCGCTGGGATGAGTCTCTACGGCTTTCTCTGGGCTCCAACATCGTCCCGATATCTATCGCATGACCTCAGAAACGTAAAATAAAGGATTCCGCATGCTTTATATAAATAAACCATTACGTAACTCATAAAATTTATTTTCGTCCCCTTCAGCCGACGTGCTGTACATGATCTAAAATGATTTCGATCCTGAGATTAATAAATCGCAAGTGTTCTCTCGAGAGGCATCACAAATATCAAATGACACCCTAACGCATCAACGCTTTATGGCAGCGTTTCCCTATGTTGTAACAGAATAATCAAACTTTTCTAAGACCCAAAGACCATCTTAGAATTCTTGGATTTGCCTCTTTTTCTGTAAACCCAGTTTTAAAAACTGAAACTCTCCTAGGAACAAAAAGAAGGGTGTGTGGTTCTATTGAACTACAATGTTAGTTTCAAAAAATTGGTAATAGGCATTTTTGGTTTCTCGGGTCACTAACATAACAATTATCATACAGACCCTCTTCGCTCAAATATTTATTAGTAGATAAAGTTTCTTTACCTAAGAGTGTCTTTATAACTTCAATCTACCAGAAGCTCATCATTCGACACAAATTCAAGGTTTTCTGACACATCATATCTGTATGCCCTACAAGTTTTGCAAACTAAGTTTCAATTTTGGGTCCGGTAATAAAATCTCAACCGAACAAACACTTCATGCCTCATCATAATGGCTGGCACAACAAAAACCTAACCTTTATACCATCTACATTATATTGCTACTTACACTACAAAATATATTGCCCTATTATGCTTAACTTAGAGCCATTCACTTCTTACCATACTACTAGGAATAGTGCCTTCTAATAATAATGATATTGGACTGCCGGTGTCGATAATCGCCTCCAAGTTTAGTTGTACTGCTTCTAGTCGGAATAACTACTGGTAAACGGTAAGCCGGAACAGGAGGTTTCTTGAACCTAACAAGGTCCGTGCTGTCTGCAGAAGCTCTTGTCACCGTTCTGGAAGTGGTTGCTACTTCTTGCTCCTGGGCACAGTTACGACGATCATGGCTCAACTTCTCTACATTTATAGCAAGAACCTTGACTGCCTTGGAGGCTGTACACGATATGGATAAGTGTTCCTACCCTGGTATAACACTTGATCACTGTGTTTTTTCTTTCTTGCTCGGCTGGTTTGTTTGCACACTGAAATGTGTCCGACTCTTTTCGGAGTGGTACCCCATATGACACCGAAGTACTTCTTTTGCTATTGGTCACTTTATTCATTAATTGCAGTATGTGTGGAACTACTAAATTCTTTTAATTTCGTTTGTGGTGCAAAATAGCATTATCTAGTAAGTGCTGTACATCAGATCCGGATCCTTTTTCAATTCGGATCAGACTTATATTGTTTATTATGCATCCGCCTACTTTGGTTTATTTTAAACATGAATACTCCCTCTCCCCACAAATCCTCTTCGACGGTAGGACAGGACATTTCTCATCGTTCTGTGGTCTTCTGTTGTTTATCATTTAGCCTATTAATTTCCTAACTAGTCTAGACGCTTTCGTCGGTAGGTTTTGTGTTTTGTTTTTGTGCAGGTTAGGGAACTAGTTGTTAGCAGATTGCCTGTCAATGGGAAGTTATCAATGTGAAAGTTATTTTAAGCGCCGCGGACGTATTGTGATGAATGAGTCGTATTATAAAATATAAAACGCCTAGGCTTTATATCAGACGTGGCCAAAAACGAACTGAATACGTAACTCAATCTGGATTTATGTCATGTTCAAAACGGACTGAGTTAAAATGTTTTTGTCCTAAATATTAGAGGACTTACGTGTCACTATTAAAAAACACTCAAGGATATTATAAAATGCATTTTATAGCTGCTGAAACTATTTTACGGAGTTTGGTATTGTATTTTTCCACAGATGAGTTCAATTTGGAAATATTTTAAGAAAATTGAACCTCTCAGAATCCCACTTACCTGTGACATATGTAAAAGAGAATTTAAAAGTGGTGGGAACACTGGTATTCTCTGGAAACAATTAGATCTTTCCATAAGGAGGATGAAAAGAAAACACTTTCTTGCCGAAAAAGACCGAAAAAGCTAAGAGTGAACACGTAAACGTAAATATCTATAGGGTTTTGAATTTTTAGAGCCAACCATTGTTTTACCAATTTTTCTTTTGTCGCAGAAACCACGAAAAACTCATAATTACATTTTACATGTGTCACTTTTAAAAATATCTTTATTTTGTCGTAACAAGCAATCAAGTTTCCAAAGTTTTAAATCTGTACGGTGTGCCAGCACATTCAGTCGCGTTTCTCTATTTTGCAAATTTTCAAAATAATAGTTGTCCTGACTGTATCCAACTTGATTTCATATTCAGATTTTGAACAGTTAATTAAAGTAGCTAATTTAATTTCAGGGTCGAAGCAATAGAAAATATTTCAGATGAGAAGAGAAGTGGGGTAGTGGGAGATAACACACATCGGCTGTTTCAAAACTCATCTCTCCTCTTAGTACTCCTACTCCGACAACTCAAAAAGCATTAGCTCCTGGTTCTGTCCCATCAGTATGCTCCACGTCCACATCTGGGACTGCTCAGCCCAAAATTACGACTCATTTCTTTTCAAGGAAGGAAAGAAGATAGAAGATATTAGAAGAATATTGCAAGAATTACCACAATGATCGCAAACGATATACTTCCCATGAGTTTTGTGGAAAATGATGGATTTAATGCACTGATGAAGTATTTAGCTCCAAATTACGTATTGCCAAGTAGACATACCATTACCGAAGTTTGCATCTGAAATATGAAAATTTAGAAAGAAATGTGATGAGCATATTGACTTGAAGTCAATATGTATCACCTGCCACAGACACATGGTCATCAAGATCTTCCAAAATCCTACTGTACAGTTACAGCACATTGCATTTACCACAGATTGGCAACATTCTGCATTAACGTTAGTTACACAAGAAATGCCGGAGTGTCACACAACTAAAAATTTAAAAATCAAAAATAGAAAGTGTAATAACTGAATGGAATCTAACAAGAAAATGTGGCGCTGTGGTTCACGATAATGCTAGTGCCATCACAAGAGGTTAAACAACTTTTACTAATGGCAAAAATCTTCTTTGCTTTGAGCTTATTACAACTCATGTGTTAATCGTGGTTGAGTCTTCAACTACAATTGAAACAGTTATCAAGAATTGGTAGCAATATAGTGGCCCATTTCGCCATTCAGGCGTTGCCGCGAAGCTTTGAAAAAGACGCAACAACAACTCCAATTTAGTCCAACATAAACTCATACAGAGAAATCATACACGGTTGAACTCCACATTCACCATGTTTTAGCGTGTAGTGGAACAGAGTAGGCAGTCTGATGGCCGTTTCGAACAGACGGAACAGTTACTCCGCACTAGAACTGCTGCGCATTTAAGCCTCCATTAAGAAGGTTGGGCAGCTATGGAAAAATTTGTTATAATATGATCCTTTTAAAAGAGCTGCCTGCATTACTTTTCATCTAAACAATATGTAACATTGTCGACGGCAAAACCCGTAATGGTATCTCTAGTGACAAATTTTTAAATTTAAGTGAAGATGATTTACTATGCGAACATGTAAAACTTTTTAAAACTACTGTTACTGAAAGAAATAAATACAATATTCTATTGAATATAGAAGAACTAGAAGATGCAAATTCAAAAACACTTTGCCTGCAAATATAAAGAATACTGCAATTATATACCTGAAACAGTTCTG
Organism: Abscondita cerata; assembly: GCA_030710515.1. Taxonomy (NCBI): domain Eukaryota; kingdom Metazoa; phylum Arthropoda; class Insecta; order Coleoptera; family Lampyridae; genus Abscondita; species Abscondita cerata. The sequence continues at coordinate 7,721 of JALBCR010001286.1, forward strand.
AAATCGGATCTTAGAACCAGGTCCTAGATCCAAATCCGATTTTATATTCAAATCCGGATACGGATATATCCAGATCTTTTGTATACGGATCCCCGATTCGTCAAAACTTCGGATCTATTAGTCGTTCGATCACATACATTATAAGATCGTGGTACCTGTAACCTCAATTTGTTTCTTACCGTGCTTTGTCGTGAAAAGTAGCTTGAAAATTGCTCACCTCTTTTCCCAACGCCGATATTGGAGATTTTCGCATTATCGAAATCCGATCTTTCCTGCACTGAAAACATTTTGTTAACTCCTACTTCAAATTTGCTAATGACAGCGCTACGTGCTCGGGTCGTGGAGTGGAGACCACTCTTTGCGATTTGCTTTATTCAAAATAATAACAATTCCGACATTGCATCGGAAACATGCTTCAATGGTTATCCAGAAGAAGACCTCACCTCATAAGTCAATTTTGATTAATTAAAGAAAATCTCACGAATTATTCCTATTACATTTATAGCAACGCTTCTTCAGCATCTTAAATGTTGTAATTTTTGGTCTTGGCTTGTCAAGTGTTCCATGATTCGTGAGATTTTTCTTTTAATTTAAAAATAGACTTATGAGGTTGTCCTCCTTCTGGATAACCATTGAATATTTATAACTCGTAAACAAATGTAGATATTTAAAATCGGTCAATGTCACTTCAATTCCTCCTCAAAAAGTGTCTAAGAAAGGTCATGTTTTATTTTTTCTAATTTAATAAACAACTATGATATAGCCACTTTTCAAAATCCATTTTCTTTATCTTTTATGGTTACCGAGGATACCCTATACAAACGTCGAAATTTGTCCACCCTGTACATACTTTAATTAAATTTTATTATGCACATAAAGTTTAATTCTTATCATAAAAATGACAACATTAAATCTATCACTAGAATCTAGGGAGTTAAGGTTTTAAGGTGCTCATAACTGGAAATGGACCATAGAACTTATTGTGAAAAGGAAAGCTAAAACTCCCTAGAGTCTAGTTGATAAATCAATGGCCCAATTAAAATTATGTACCAAAATAAAAGATTCAACAATTTTCATTCAAGATTTAAAATATATACAGGGTGTCCCTATTTTCGTTGTAATTGCGAGATTATCTCGGTTATTAGTCAAAGTAGAAGAAATGCGGTTTTGCATAATACCGTGCTACTTTTATGAATCAAAGATGCCGTAAGTAGAATTGTCGTGCCATCTTCGGTTCTCAGATATAGGGCGATTTTTAAAGGGTAGCATTTTTAAGCATTCCTCGTAGCTGGACTATCTGTGACTTATTAGAAAAGTAAATATTGATTCTTATTGAAGTGTTTGCGTAGAATTCAGTGGCTGTGTTTGAAATTTTTCTTGGAGGTACCATTTTTAAGATATGACCCAAACTTATAATTTTTAAATGGAACACTCTCTGTATATATTAATGTTGTTAAATTAATTTTTCTATTTAAAACAATATATAATTGTGGTTAACTTTTAAAATAACAGAAATTAACATCGTATTATTCATAGTTGGTTAAACGGTTTTACTCAAAATTTCAAGGAAAATACCTAATTCAGACAAAGATACTCTAAAGATATATTAATTTTATCTACATAAATTAAAAATCAAATTGTAGTACTTTATTAAAATATATAATTCAAAATCAGAGCTATTATCGTATTTGCTGATAATTAATTAAAAAAACAGGCACCTATTACAAAACCAAAAGTCTAAATTTGTTATCATAACAAGAAATAACTATTGACATTTCAGTAAGGATTAGGTATCAGTGCTGTCATTAATTTGCAGCTTTTTAATAAATTAAGTAAGAATTATGGATATTAACTACAAATTCGAGCATTATGAAAAATATGTTATAATAAGTGTTTTCTTAACACCAACGAGAACGCTGATGAAGCTTCTGAACTACTTTTACTAAATTAAGGTTTTTAATTAAAGCAAGCAGCCGAATCAAGTAACTTTCTAGAATTACATCAGAGTTTGATTAATTACAGACTCATTTTAAAATCGGTCAAAAATCTATAGTACAGCAAACAAATAAAATCAAGAAATGGCTGTTCTAGCAAGTGTAGCAGTAACTTCACAAACTTCTTGCAGAAAAATTTTTTGCAATTGGTATTTAAATCAATTCGGCTAGACAGAAGACTACTGTAGGAAGTTATATGGTCAGATGAAGCTTTTATAAGCAGTGTAGGAGTTTTCATTCGGCATAATACGCGACATTGCTCTCTAGAAAATAACCATATTATTTTTGAACATAAACAACAAGGGCGATTTAGACTTGTGGTTTTTAGTTTAATCCTAAAATTACAATTAAATATTTCATTTATGAGGGTACTCTAACAGCCAATCGGTATCTACAAATTCTTGAAAATATTCTGCCTGAATTTCTGGATGAAGTTCCATTGAGCAGCCAAAATAAGATAATATTTCAACAAGACGAGCACCTGCCATAAGCACGTTAATTGTAAGGATTTATCTTGATAATACCTTTTTCAAATCGTTGGATAGGTACTTGTGGTGCTTCATAAGATGCCCCCTAGGTCTCGGACTTGTCAATTTTAGACTTCTTTATATAGGACCACTTAGAAGTAATATTTATGCCAATCGACGTAACAATGTCCTGGAACTGCAAAACCGCAACCGTCAAGCACCAAGATTTAGAGGACGAAATGTAATTTTTAAATGCATTAAACAAATTACAGTTTGTGCAATTTCGAACAATATTTGTAATCTGTAATTTTATATTAATATTTTTGTATTTTTATTAAAATGTGCATAAGTGTAAAGGCATTTTTATTTTTTAACAAAAACAAAAAGGGGATGTTGATGTCATTGCTTAAAAGTTTTGACATATTTAAAAATAGAAAATATTAACTATTAATACATGGTGGCAATTCAGCTAACCCATTCATTAGAAGTTTATGGACTTCCGTTAAAATATTTGTTTAAAAATTTGGAATGAGGATTAGCTCAAAAGTTCTATTTAATTTAAATATTTCAACTCTTCTAGAGATCGGTTACACCGGAAGTGGCTACCAACTATTTTATTTTAAATGGAATGATATATTTTTTTGTATATTTAGATTCTACGCTAAATTTGAGTTACTTTTATGTAGCACAATCTATATAAAAAATCAATAGTTTTTGAGATATTCTCTTTTTTGAGAAAAATTGGTTTTGTAGTATTGTTTTCAAACAACAAAAATACAAAATTTAGGCAATACTGCAGGAGAACTGTTAAGATTTTAAATGATGTGTAATTTGACATCTCATTAAATCATTCTTCAACTGCCCAAAAGTCATTTTTTTTAAGTTGAACACCCTGTATCTTGTTGCTCTATGTGATGGAGAATTAAGTGGACTTTCAATCTTCATAAAGGTTCCCTATACCTATATGTTACTATTTTCCTGCTATCATGCCCATATTTACATTCGACACACAATATTTCTCTATTTTATTAAATAATTTCTGACTAGTGGCCTGTGGAAATTAAAACAATGTGCCTTATTTATCAAACTGTAAACGTCGACTTGACACATTATACGATGGAAATCCAAGAATATTCGAACGAAGACATACTAAATTTATTTTTATTCAGGAAGACCCAAATTTTTTGAAAAAATTATTTGGACCGATGAGATCAAATTTAGTAGAAGGAATCATTAATAGGAAAAATTGGCATTATTGGGCAGAACAAAATCCTCGGATGGTGCGCGAAGTAACTTTCAAGACACATTTATTTTTAATGTTTTTGTTTAATTATGGATAATCGTGTTTGTTTTTAAAGTGTATGACAAAAATTTAAATTCTCGCAAATATTTAGAAATGCTTAGAGGAGTGGTTTCAAATTTTTGGAAAATTTACCCCTAAATCTTCTAAATTCATGTTGGTACCAAATGGATGGTGCTCCAGCCCATTTAACCCATGAGGTTTATCAAGAATTATCCCATATGTTTGAAGATCGTTGGTTTGGACGCAATGGTCCATCTCTATGGCCTCCCCAGATCACCTGACCTAACACCCCTGGATTTTTTTATGGGGTATGTCAAGACTAAAGTCTAATCAAGGCCAGTCCATAACAGAGATGACTTATTACATCGGGTTCGAACTGCCTTCGCTGAAGTAGATGTGCAAATGGTTAAAAATCCACAATAGCTGAAGTTAACAGAAGAGTTTTGTATTGTGCTTAGAAAACCACGGACGGCATATCGAACAGTTGCTAAATTAATAATTAAATTAATTTGCTTCTATTTTTGCAATGTAATTTTATTTAGGGACCATAAATGTAGATATCTCTCGTTAAGCAAACGGCAAATTCTTTCAATAATCTTGTAACAAACATTCTCCGTGAATAAAAATAAATTTAGTATGTGTTCATTCGAATATTCTTGGTGGATTTCCATATCGTGTATAATGTGTCACGTCGACGTTTACAAGTTTGATAAATAAGGCACATTGTTTTAACTTCCACAGGCCACTAGTCAGAAATTATTATTTTTTTTTTAAAGAAATATTGTGTGTCAAATGTAATTCTCCATCAGATAGAGCAACAAATACAGAGTGTTCCATTTTAAAAAATTGACTTTTAGGCAGTTGAAGTTAGTCAGATTTAGCCAAACATTTTGAACACCCTGTAAATAATGAGATGTCAAATTACACATCATTTAAAAACTTAACAGTACTCTCTAAGTATAGCCCAAATTTTGTTACTATAACTTTCTTTTTCAATCATTGACAAGCGTTTGAAAACAATACTACAAAACCAATTTTCTCAAAAAATGAGAATATCTCAAAAACTATTGATTTTCATATAGGTTGTGCTACATGAAGGTAACTCAGATTTTAGCGTAGAATCCAAATATACAAAAAAATATATCATTCTCATTTAAAATAAGAAAGTTGGTAGCCACTTCCGGTTAACCGGAAGTGCTAGAAAGAACTAAAATATTTTAATTAAATAGAACTTTTAAGCAATCCTCTATTCCAAATTTTTAAACAAATATTTCAACTTGGAAGTCCATAAACTTCTAATTAACGGGTTAGCTGAATCACCGGTATAGTTTTAAGAGAAAAAAATATGCAATTTAATGACATTAAAATATATAGAGTGTCTCATTAAAAAAATTATAAGTTTGGATCATATCTCAAAAACAATATTCCAAAAAAAAATTCAAGCATGTCACTAAATTCTACGTAAAAAGTTTTATTAGGATCAATTCTTATCTTTCCAATACGTCAACAGATAGCCGACTTACGAATGATGTTTGAAAATGCAATTTTTTCAATAACGCCCTGTATCTGAAAATCAAAGAGAGCTACAACAATTCTACTAATGGGATCTTTTGTTTCATAAAAAGTAGCACGGTATTGCAAAAATCGCATTTCGCTTACCTTACTAATAACCGAGAGACACCGCAATTACAACGAAAATGGGACACCCATGTACATAATGGAAATTCAATTAATTTTTATTTAAAAATTAAAATTATGTACATAATGAAAATTTAATTCATTTTATTTAAAACTGAAGATTATGTTTCATAATTGAAATGAAATTATAGAATTTCTACAAAAATGAAAAGATTCTAGAGTTAACATTTATATTTTAAAGAAAAGTGGAATGTGCATGTTAGAGTTAAAATGAAATTAAACATTTACTAATAGCAATATTTTCTTTTTCCTATTTCTGTTTTGTTTCCTAAATGTCATAATATTAAAAGTAATTTTAAAATTAAATTAATTTGAAGAAAGCTTATAAAATTCTGTAAACATTTAAAACATAAATAACATTGTGTATCACGAAATTAATTTTTAAACAATAATATTTGAACATTTAAAAATTTGTTGTTTATAATGTAAGCAGAGTAATTTATATTTGTGACATTAAATACTAAAACGGTGTGCATTGACGATGTTACTTATATTGAATGAAATATGAAAAATAATTAATTTTGACTTAATACAGTTCAAGAAGGAAATATAAATTTGTTTAAAAAAAATGGTTGCATTACCTAAATTAACCCACAATAACAGGTTTTTACCGTTGTTGACAAATATCTTATTTTATTGCTTATGGTATACTATTATTACTTAATAAAACAGTGAAATAAAACGCATGTCCGGATTACGGTCCAAATAACGAAATAATGAATGAACCGAATTGCTCATAAAACCGGTAACCGACGGTTGGAACGTATATAATAGGTATAATTCTTTAGATTGCAATCTAAATAAATTGCTTATGAATTTTAACATACAGATTACAAACACAGACAATTTTGATACTTTAAACTCGTTGACGTTGCTGCTTGCATACGATAAACGCTCCAGTTCTCCTGGCACTTAATTTATCTATGTAGGAACAAAACGTGTTCATACGCAGAAAAATTATATGTTTCCTAAATTTATTGTTTCGGTAAGAAAATGCGTTTTTCTTTTTATACAAACAAGAACGATAAGCTTGGTGGTATAATTCCATGAAAACAGGACAGTAAACAAAATATATTTTTTTGCTAAACCCCGGATATTCAGTCATCTTACGCAAATCTGCTTCGTGAACTATTTCAATATTCACATGTAATTGCCATCGGTGTACAAATATTGAAATTAATGATTTCTCGCTCTAGTGCCTGTATGAATTTACTCAAACCATTATTATACAAGTACAATAACGTTATCTTGTTAAGTACTGTGTGGATAAGTTTCTTGTTACACCTTTCGGCAGTTAACAATGTTTTCTTTTCAGGGTAGAACTTGGATGAAGTGGGTAGGAAATGTTCCGGTAGACGTGGTGAAAGATATGACCAATTTGAGGGTACAATCCTCACGCGAATCCTGAAAACGAGATAGTTGGCATAAATGCAAATAACATTAGAGAAATAGCTAAAAATAAAGCGATTCGGATCAAAGAAACTTTAGGATAGACATCAGTTTTGATAAACAGCCAAGTAATAATATACGTGATATTCGTTTACATTTCTTTGTTTCAAAATTCAGTGTTTGAGGGAGCAAGACTAATTTCATTTTGTATGTGTATTCATTAATGACTGTTGTAGAACATGTATTTGTATAATAAAATTAATATAGTGCGAGGAGAAAGTAATTGTTTGAATTTAATTTTTAAATAAACTATATCAATTACTACTAGGTAACAGTTCGTTATATTAAATAAAATCTCATCATCAATTGTAGAGTACCTATTGAGTTTTCATAATTCGAAATTATTTAGTCATTTTCGTAGAATGAATTATTTGTTGATATGTATTTTGGTTTACCTTAATTCAATGTTTTAGTTTGTCATTGTTATTATTTTTAAGTGTGTTGCGCTTAGGGTGTATACTAAACGCCAGTTTAACCAAGTCGTCGTTTTGTGTGTTTAGATGCGTTTATTGATGTTTACTTACAGTTATCGTGATGTAGTATTTACATAAATGAATAAAGTGGTGTAGGTCGTGAAACATAGTAAGTTCGCGTACTATGTGCTGATGTGTGTGATACTTGACGCCGCGGTATTACATGTCGGGTCGGAAATTGCTGGCCGGGTTGGATGTTATCGACGCGCTCGTGCTGACCGCTGGTCAGCTTCGCGAACTGGTCGACACCAGTTTAGTGTCGAATTGAACTGTACTTAAACTACACTAAACTAAAGTTAACTGTGACTGATGAAACTTCGACCTCCTTTTTGTTATCTTACCTACTTCATTTTATATGTACGAAGTAGGTTTGTTTGCTTTGTAAGCAAGGTCGTTAGAAATGCTTCTCAATTGTCAGCATTTTTTCAATTGCGTTTGTTGTGTTAATTGCATGTTTAAATTCCGCGTTCCGCAATATGCGGATGTAGAAATGATAAAGAGTGTCGAAGTTTGTTAGGCAAAGATATGCAAAAAAAATTGTTTTGTGGTTATCTTCTTGTTGCGTTGTAGGGGTTCTTGTTGGCTCCGTTGCAGATGCTTCGGTTTGTTGCGCTCTCGTTTGCGCTGTTGCGAATGCTGCGGTTCGGTGCGCTTTTGTTGGCGCTGTTTCGGACGCTGCGGTTTGATGTGACTGGCTGGAGAGGCAAATTTGTGCGTGTTGCGTGTGCTGTATTCGACAGCTTATGTGCGCGAGTTCATTGCCCTGCGCATCCTGTATGCGACAGGCAAATGGACGTCAGAACTAGGCGTCCAAACTTCGTGACGTGTGTGGGAAGCATGCGGTTCCAACGCGAATGTACGTCGAAGACTTGGGCTTGTGGATTCCGTGACGTGTGTGCGAGTGCGATTGATCGTTGACGGCTATGTCGTTGAGACATTGTACGCGTCATGATCGTTTGTTCCTCTGAAACAACGGTCGTAGCGTTTGTGGTTGTTGCTGCGGTTGTTGCATTTTATCTTGGCAGGTTTTTTGTTGTTCAATAGCGTTAATAAAACGTCTTCGTTTAGAGTCCATCAGCCCAAGTGGATGTCCGTTACATCATCAAATGCGGGAGGAGAATGTTGGTGCCGGCCGGCGATGACTATAGCGGACGCAACGATGGCATTCATTGTGTTGGCGGACGTAGTTGTGGCAGCCTTAATGTTGGTATCGTGGACGGGTGTGTTGGGGCAGCAGTGAGCGTAGCGGGCGCAGTGGAAGTTGTTTTACCGTTCATGTCGTTAAATGTCGTAGCGTAAATATAAAAAAAAATGTTTGTAGTTATATCTGTTGTTGTTGCCGTGTTGTCGTTTTGTGTTTAGATGCGTTTATTGACGTTTACTTACAGTTATCGTAATGTAACTATTTACATAAATTAATAAAGTGAGGGATTGTAGGTCGTGAAAAATGAAGTAAGTTCGCTTAGTATGTGCTGATGTGTGTGATGCTTGACACCGCGGTATCACATGTCGGGCCGGAGATTGCTGGCCGGGTTAGACGTTATCGACACGCTCGTGCTGACCGCTGGTCAGCGTTGCGAACTGATCGACGCTAGTTTAGTGTCGAATCGAACTGTACTTAAACTACACTAAACTAAACTTCACTGTGACTGATGGAACTTTGACCTTCTTTTTGTTATCGTAGGTACCTACTTCATTGTATATGTACGAAGTAGGTTTGTTCGCTTTGTAAGCAAGGTCGTTAAAAATGCTTCCCGATTGTCAGCATTTTCTTAATTGTGTTTGTTGTGTTAATTGCATGCTTGGATTCCGCGTTCCAATCGTTGCAATTTGTGGATGTAGAAATGATCGTGTCAATTGCGATGTGGTTAAGACGGCAACCCCATACGTGTATCAACGCGCCCTGGCAGCTTATTAGACTAATTTTTTCAAACGTACTAAAGATTGGTTTAATAAAATATCACTATCAAAAATAAATAGCCGATTACTGCAGATGTAAAAATTAAAAGTACTTGCACGTTTCAGATAACAGAGAACAGAAATAATCAATCGACCAGCACGAAGACAGCGGACAAAGTAAATTAAAACGTCCGGTTCCCCTACCAAAAAAGAACATGACGTTGAATAAAGCGGTAGAACAATGGAACTGCCATCTATCGGCTCTCGGGGAAAACAAAAAAAAGAACTTGTTGTGCAGTAATACAAAAAGAATCATGTAACAACGTTCTCTGTATGCTATAACCTTGACGTTTTTTTTCTGGATCTTTCCAATTTATTCACAATTCTATTGCTTCTCGATTTATTGTTTTGCGATGTACTTTATTTATTGAATAACGTTGATCATTGATTAATTTAATTACTACAACACATGCTTTCTACAATAAGCCGGCTTACTATATTTATGTAGCTGGGTTGATAACATTTTTTTTTATGTAATCACGTTTTTAAAAAGTTCACAAGAAAATTTTCACGTACATTGTATTTATTGGTATCTTGAACCGTTATTAATCTTAGAATAACACAGTTACGGAATTGTTAACGTTGACAATGTTAACGGCGAGTAACTGAACTATTAATAGCATTTTAAGAAAATTTAGTTAGAACCATACAGCTTTCATATATTTTTTCTAGGAACAATAATAACAATAATAAAGGGTGAGTAAATTATAATGAATAATCCTGTACGCTTAATTACGATTTATCCTCATTGTATACAATACACAAATATATCTTAATACTAAACAATATTCATAGTTTTACATTTATGCATTACAACGACTTTGCGATCACTGCAATATGTCTATTAATTGTCTTCCTTTACAGCGCTTTACGTTATATTACGTGTGCTTTACTCAAAGAATACTTTGAGGCGCCTCACGCCTTGTTAACAACATTGTTTCTTGCAATGTCGCTGTCGAGACGATTTTTTCCTAGTTAGTTTGACAAACGCTACCGTATGCCTAACTACTGGAGCAAAGGAAAGGAACACCAACTGCAGCGTCTATTTAACCAACAGAAAAACACCAAAAACTGCACTAAAAACTTGACTCGGACACGTGTTTCAACAGCTAAGCTGTTATCATCAGCGATACCGAGACTAAAAATAAAAACAACGGGAAGCTTATATATACTATCTGCTTATCACGCATCGTTAAACTTAATTGATTCTTAGATAAGCTTAAATAATTCCGAAAATCCTAATGGACCGTTATCATCATAATTCATAAGCAAATTTCTGTTTTTAAAATTTCTAAACTTTCATAAGAATCAAGTTCGTTTTATTATCTACCCTCTTAATTAATTCAATGTCGCCTACTCTATGGCCATTTTCAAGCATATGCATGGCAACACTGGACCTATCTGTGCGATGATATTTGACATGAGCTACGTGCTCTTTAAAACGAGTTTTAATAGGTCTCTTGGTTTGCCCTATATATACTTGGTTACAGTCTTTACAATTAATTTTATATATTCCCGATTTATCACACATTTCTATTGGGTCTTTCGGATTGCCTAAAAGATTTTGCAAGTTGTTACTACTAGAAGTCACTGTTTGATAATCAAATTTTGAAAATATTTTTGAAGACCTTTTGTGTATGTGGGATAATTTGGTAATTTGACATATTTCTTATCTATTTTGCTATTACTAGTTCCTAACGTTGTAATGTTTCTAATGTTTAACTTATGTTTATGTTTTCTAATTATGTTTGTGACAATTGATTCTTGAAAACCATTGTATGATGCAATCTGCTTAATATTTCGCAGTTCTTTATCAAAGTTTTGTTTTGACAATGGGAAATGTAATAATCGGTGAATCAAAAAGTTGAAAGATGCAAGTTTATGTTGCATACTATGGTTGGAATCATTTGTTATAAACCTCATAGTGTTAGTGTCTTTACGATAAATATCTATATCTAGTTTGTTGCCATTTCTTGTCACTAAAGTGTCTAAGAAAGGTAACTTAAGGTTTGTTTCTGTTTCATAGGTAAACTTGATCGTCTCAAATTTTGAATTTAAAATTTCTACAAATTGCTGAGGGCTGTAAACTTTAGTGTCGATGACTGCAAAAACGTCATCTACATATCTACACCAAATTCTAGGAAAATAATCTAATTTATTTTTATATCAGTTTCAAATTTACCCATGAACAGGTTAGCCATAAACGGAGATAAGCTGTTACCCATTGTTGTACCATAATTTTGTTGATAAATATTCCGATAGATATCACTTTAGATTATTTGAAAGATATGTTACACCAAAACCATTTAGACAATTCAGAAGTAGATAATTTTATTAAATTAGCAAGATTATGTATGAGTCAAACCTACTTTCAAATTAACAATAATATTTATCAACAAAATTTTGGTACAACAATGGGTAACAGCTTATCTCCGTTTATGGCTAACCATGTTCATGGGTAAATTTGAAACTGATATAAAAATAAATTAGATTATTTTCCTAGAATTTGGTGTAGATATGTAGATGACGTTTTTGCAGTCATCGACACTAAAGTTTACAGCCCTCAGCAATTTGTAGAAATTTTAAATTCAAAATTTGAGACGATCAAGTTTACCTATGAAACAGAAACAAACCTTAAGTTACCTTTCTTAGACACTTTAGTGACAAGAAATGGCAACAAACTAGATATAGATATTTATCGTAAAGACACTAACACTATGAGGTTTATAACAAATGATTCCAACCATAGTATGCAACATAAACTTGCATCTTTCAACTTTTGATTCACCGATTATTACATTTCCCATTGTCAAAACAAAACTTTGATAAAGAACTGCGAAATATTAAGCAGATTGCATCATACAATGGTTTTCAAGAATCAATTGTCACAAACATAATTAGAAAACATAAACATAAGTTAAACATTAGAAACATTACAACGTTAGGAACTAGTAATAGCAAAATAGATAAGAAATATGTCAAATTACCAAATTATCCCACATACACAAAAGGTCTTCAAAAAATATTTTCAAAATTTGATTATAAAACAGTGACTTCTAGTAATAACAACTTGCAAAATCTTTTAGGCAATCCGAAAGACCCAATAGAAATGTGTGATAAATCGGGAATATATAAAATTAATTGTAAAGACTGTAACCAAGTATATATAGGGCAAACCAAGAGACCTATTAAAACTCGTTTTAAAGAGCACGTAGCTCATGTCAAATATCATCGCACAGATAGGTCCAGTGTTGCCATGCATATGCTTGAAAATGGCCATAGAGTAGGCGACATTGAATTAATTAAGAGGGTAGATAATAAAACGAACTTGATTCTTATGAAAGTTTAGAAATTTTTAAAAACAGAAATTTGCTTATGAATTATGATGATAACGGCCCATTAGGATTTTCGGAATTATTTAAGCTTATCTAAGAATCAATTAAGTTTAACGATGCGTGATAAGCAGATAGTATATATAAGCTTCCCGTTGTTTTTATTTTTAGTATAATAAAATTTTAAATTCAGTAATCCGTATGTTCACTATTTTCTAATTATAACGGAAACATGAGTATTTACGTTATAGTATCACGTAATAATAATCAAACCCCCAACAAATGTTTTACGCAAAAATATGTGAAAAATAAAATCTATGAATTTAAAGAGTTCATAAAACGCAACCTGAGCGATGACGTCAGTACCTTTATCGACGCATGCGCAGTTTTTTAAAAATGTCATTTTGAGTTTTATTGTTTAACAGACTATCAAACTAAACATACTTACTATGGAATAGTAAATAACGAGTTTTCAATTAAAAAAACTGGGTTGGACAGCCGTGGAATGAAATTGATTTAATTATATTTACAGTGTAAAGTGAGATAACGCGTGTTGGCGTGGAATCTACATACATTAAAACGTGACATAAATATAACCTAAAAATTGACAAAATTGAATACCTACTTACTTAGATATAAACCTAAACTTTGTATCAGCTGACTACCTTGTTAAAAAAATTACTAAAGGTCAAAGACCAAGAATTATTTATCCAGCCCAGATTTTTATTTGAACACCTGTCGCAATACAGTACCTATACCAATACGCAATACCTAACGCTATATTCACGATAAAAGTTATGACGTCAAGCCAATTATAAAGTGTTCTGGATATTTGATTAAATGTCAATACTTTGGTTAAGTATTTCTGCAGAACAACTAATTGTAAGTTCATTAAAATTTATATTTTTAATTTTAGGACTATTTTGGACGTTCTCACAATATTTCAACGTTTTTATCTTTTTGTTAACATTCCAATTGCACTGGAATTGTAATTATCAAAATTGATAAATGTTGAGTGTATCATAAAAGTCTGACATTTATGATAGTAATGATGCATATTTATTTGTACTTAAATTTGTATCTTATTCATGGCAACATTTGGAATTTTCTATGGTATTGTTGTGAATGTTACTGTTTTACTTTTTCCCGAATATAAACGTATATGAGTATTCTTTAACAAAAGCGCGCTTTGTATAATTTTCTAAGTTTATCTGAACGCACGTTTCGTCAAAATTGCTTCTTTTGTAATATCTCTATTCTGGAATGAAAAAAAAAATTTTTTTTAAATGATTATTTTTTTAGTAATATATTCGAACAAACGACTGAAATATATTATGTGACGTTCTGCGAGTGTTTGAAATAAACGATGAAACAACAAACACGTATAATATTGCTCCTTTCAGAATTTTTCCTTTTTACTCTTTGTTTCAAATAAATAAAACGGATTATTTAGGTCAAATGGGAATGTGAGAAGTTTTGAAATTTATAAACTTTTTCCTTCGAATTTAAAAAGGCTTATTTCAAACTTCAAATTCGTTTTCTAGTTCAAGGAAAAAAGTTAGGTGCTAGACACGTGTTTTGTAGCGTGTAATTTGTAACTACAGGCGTAAAACTCTAAGCAGATGGTTGAAATGTCAAAAATTTTAATAAACAATTTTCAAATATCCTATGCATTTCTTTTCTTTATATGCTTATACAATAATCACTCATGTCATGAACTTTTTTTGTTTAATGTTTATGTACTTTTGATTTTTATAAATTTCACAATAAATAAATAAAGAAAAACTTGTAAAATTCTAAATGTACAAAATGCAATCAACAATCAACACACATTTTGTATCGAGCTTTCAGCCAATACTGCTTTATTGCTCCATTTTTCTTTTAAAAGTAACTGCAGATTTGGCAGCATTTCTATTTGCTGTTACCCCTGCTTTTTCTACGTAATTCATCACAGGTTGTTAATTAAAAGTCTAAATAGACCAAAATTTCTATATGCATTTTTAAGTTTGTTTTCTATTTTTCTAGTAAATAACTTATTATTCTAATTAAATTGACGCATTCTTTTTCCGGTATAATTCTGGCACAATATTTACAGTATTTTTGTTAGATAGATAGTTTTTAGAGAGTTTGTTTTTATTATGACTGTTAATTTATTTTATAAAATAGGTAACAAATGTAATTATGAAAAAAAGCAAAACCCGATTTCATGCAGTTGGAATCGAACCTGAATTATTTGAGTGAATCACGACGCCTTAATCAACTGACCATGATGGTGTTTACACTAAGAGCTTTATCTAAGATATATAATGCACATCCATACAAAATAATCTTTTTTTTTATTTATTAAGATATGTATTAAATTGTCATTACGACGCAATTTTATCTGTTTAACAAAAATATTACACTGAATAAATTATTTTAAATAATAAAAATTATTTTTTATTTATTTTAATTGATTTCGATTAGTATTGAAATTTATAGTAAATGTTTACATAGTATTAACATGATTATGATTTAAGACTTCTAAAACCAATCTACATTTTATTTAAGAAAATAATTTGATTTGTATTATGTAAATAAGTCCTTTCTTTTAGTTATTTAAATTCTATTAAGTAGATTAAGTTGTTATTTGTAGCATTCATAAATGTAAAATTGACTTTAAGGGCGTTCATGAAGTTATTTTCCATATGCTAAATGAATGCTAACTTTCTACAGTGAAAACAAAGAAACGGCTACAGGTATGAAGTTGAAATTTGGCATAGATAGGCGATATAATATGGAAGAACTTGTCAGTTTTAGATTTTTAATAAAATTATTGGTTACACATTGAAAACGATTTTAGTAAGGTAGGTGCTCCAAATAAGGCCCAGAACCTAATAAGGCAAAAATGCTACCGCAGTAAAAACAGTTCTTAATTCCTAAGTCCCTAATAGACCACTGGCATCTAGTGGAGAAAATGTATATTATGTTCAAATAAACAGCGAAGCCGACCAGTAGTTCTTTATTTGCCAGTAAACCAAGTATGTGTCTCTATTGCTAATAATTTCAAGTTAGAGAACTGTTAGTGTTTATTGTGTGAATGTTTATACTTTTGTTTACTTTTTTATATCACCATTTTGGCTGATCGTTGTATTGTTCAGGTATGTAGATATTTTTCGTTTAATAGAACATCAAATAGAAAAATTATTTCAATATTGTTTCGACTGTGAGTGTTCTTAATAAAGCTCAGCAGACTTTATTTGGAAAATGATTGGGCCTTATTTAGAACACATTACAACCCGTAATATACAGAATGTTAAATAACATTATTACAAAACAATTTAGTACCGTTCGTAAAAAAACATTATTATTAGGTTGTCTCTGGTATCGTTTGAACTAGTTTTGAATCGAAAATTTCTCTTCAGGTAGAACTCAACTTTGGAACTCAAAATGTCAAAGAAAAGAGATTTTTTGACCGAAACGCAAATGACAGGGGCCATGCAAGCTACGAGAGATGGAATGTCTAAAAAAACGACGGCGAAAGAGTTTAATATTCCACCTACGTAGCGGAAATACTCAAATGAAAATTAGGCAACCTTCGTGTTTAACGATTCAACAAGAATCCGAATTATGTCAAAGAATTTTTTGACTTGCTGATGTGGGAATGTCCCTTACTTTTAAAGTTATACGGCATTCTTGTTGATGAATTTTGCCACAAAAACCGCATACCTAGTCCTTTTGATAATAAGGGCATTGATGGTCGATGACTTACGCTTTTCCTAAAACGCCACCCCGAAGTGGCCAGAAGGATGTCACAGTTTATGAACCCTGCTAGAGCGATCAAGTTGAATAAATTTATCGTAAACGATTATTTGGAAAAATTAAAGGAAATAATGATAAAGTTGGATGTTCTTCAGAGCCCCCAGCGTATATTTAATATCAACAAAAATGAGTGGCATCTAAATTTGCAAAAATCACACGCAGTATTCCTGTCAAAAGAGTTTACTTGATGTTACAAGAACATGAAGAACATGCTAAAACTGATTCAATTGTGGGATATGGAAATGCTCTCAAACAAATGATTCCACTAATGATTTTGTTCAAGGGATATGAAGAAAGGAAGAATAACTTGATAACTTTTTAGCTGGTACCATTATAGAAATGATTGACAACGGCAGCATGACTTCTCAAATTTTATTAAATGGATTTACCATTTTGCCAAATATAAGGTGCCAGGTAAAGTTTTCCTAATTTTTGATGAGGTTTTTTCCACTTGGATGTAGGGATAGTCAAAGCAGCTGAGACGCAAGATATTATCTTATGTCTAGCCAGATGTCCAGATGACGTCCCTTCTTTCCGCCCATCGACTTCAACTTCTGTTGCTGAACAAAAACTATTAGATACAATTCCTTCTTCTCGTCCATCGACTTCAACTTCTGTTTCTATCAGCCTTTGTCAAAATAAGGCAAATTCCAACGAACGGAAACTCAGCGAAATAGATAGTACTGTACTGAGGCTTCCACGGCCGAAGTCATTATTGGAACAAAAACAACTTCCTTCATCGGACCGTGTCAAAAAGGTAACCGTAGATGCCAACGTTTTGCCACCTGTCGTAAGAGACTTCATCAGGGCGAAAAACTTGAAACAAAGAAAATTTCAAGTTAGACAATTAAAAGTCAGGTAATCAACTTCTTGTGACCAAGCCAAATTATAGACCAAAAAATGTATGGAGTAATTAGGGAAATACCTCCGTATGTAAAAAACAGAAAGCGTCACGTGTCGTTAACCTCGACGCATGATTGGTTTGAAATAGGTGAGGGGGTAGAGTTAACAATGGAAATCCACAACGGTGAAAGTTTGATACCACGGTCGCAATTCAAATTGTTCGTATACTCAATGATTTCTATACTCTCCTTTATTTTCTCATTGAAAAAGAAAGAAAACTTGGCAATCAAAGCGGAATTAACAAAATCTTTTTGTTACCAGTATCGAAACGACTTGGACAGACTTGGAACATAACACAACGGTGATTTTCCGAAATACGTGTACTAATAGAACGACCAATTTCACCAATGTACACGAAACACATGAACAAGGAATACGATACACACCTTCAAAAGAAAGAGTCGGAAACTTAACCTCATGAGAAGGTAGAACTTGTGAGACTTTGTTAGAAAATGTAAAAATAGGTTTAATTCCGTTTTTTCGAAGTATCTTGCCTATTCAATCAGTAACCTGGTGAATGTAAATGAGCAAAGCTGGAATTGTTTCTCACGTGGTAGAAGAAATCTTTTTGAAACTTTGAAGGCGAGGATGGGAGTGACGTTAAATGACTTTTTGGATAACTTATTTGCTATAACCGTTAGCAATGAGAGTATTAGTTAGATGACGCAATTCCAAATTGAGATTGTTGTGTTGGCATATAGAAAATGCTCGAAGAACTAGAGATTCAACAACAGACCTTTTTTGAGCAGAATGATGATGTGAAGAACCATGTAAGTATCATCAGTATTTTTTTGCGATACACCGTTAGGTTTCCAGGTGACAAGTAGGTCAAGGAAAGAAAGACAATGATTTTCTTCAATTTCCATAGTGAACTTGATATCAGTATGTTGATTATTAAGGTGGTCAAGAATAGTATAGTACTTCCGACAGTTTTGATAAAGACCTTTCTATACATGACATTTCAAACTCTAAAGATGGTTCAAATTTGTCAACTAATTTTAAGTGCTTATTACACCAAAATTAGAATTTATAAAAAACAAGGTAACTTGAAATAAATCTTTAAATTACAGTGCACAAGAAGTCACCAAAGCGTTGTTTCAAGAACCAGAAGTGGCTCCAGGTATCTCAGATGAACAAAACAACAAACTGTGAAAAAAGAGAGAAGAAAAGTATTTGAAAAAAAAAATAATAAAATTTGTCAGTCAAGCGACGTTCAGAAAGATCAAAAAAGTGTGGCGTCAAAGAACAGAAGAAAAACGAATGTTGGTACAGTTATTTATGCCAAGAAGATGCTGAAATGATAAGAGACTTTGTGTCATGTGCAAAACATATTGCAGTGATAGCATTTTTGTGTTGAATAATACAATCCCATATTGAATGTGAGTATGACACTTTCTTTGGTTGATAATATCCCTAAGGATTGGATTCTTAATAATAATAGCGTGGTTTATGGTTTAACAAAATTTTAATTTTAGAAAAATAATCAAACACATAATTTTTACAATTATGACGTAATCCTAAATAACGTTACGTGCACGGCTTTGCACAATTTATAATTCGTTATAATTTTATTTAATTTTAATACAGATTTAAATATACTAACTTAGACTAACCTTATTCAATACCGATGTGTACGTACTACCTTCAACGGTTTCTCGGCAGTAAACCTTACTTCATCAACTTTCCTTACTGTTAGTTATTCTTCGATTTTTCCGTTTAGGTTTTTTTAATTGTTTCAATAACAGGGTTAATTAATTTTATTACTATAGCACTTCTTTTAATAATTAGAGAAAAACACTCCGCATTAATTGTTAATGCACTCAAAATTATACGTCTATTATTCTCTACTGTCCGAGAGCGTCTCTCTACTGACCACGTACGCACACTAATCGATGTATCTTCTTAACGTACAACAAACCTCAAATATCTTACTACTAGACATTATATATCTTTTTACATTTATACATTACAATTAAACCAATCCACAATTGCACACGGTTTCGACACTACATTGTACAGGTTTATACTAATCTTTTGGGGCACCATACATAACACTTACATCACAATACAATATTTAAAATGTATACCATACGATTAAATAAATAAATAAAAATTACAATTATGACCTTGCACAATCACTGCAATATGTTCATGAGGAATGTGTAGGACTTAGTTCCGCAGACAAAAACATTTTTCATTGTCTAAACTGTAATTAAATACATTTTATCCATAAATAACTAAATAATAATTTTAAACACAAATTTAACTAAAAAACCAAAACAATTTTAATAAGTAATATTTTTTTTAACAATATTTTACAACATGACAGTTCTTATGGTTTCCGTTTGACTGCTCCATTTGACTTAAATTAGTATATAAAAAAAGTATTTTCTTAAGTGGGTCTTACTTGGTACACTTACCTTAGTTACGATTCAGATTAACTGTTATTGATACATCAACTTCTGAAAAAAGCATAATTTTTCACCGACAGGTTGTGTATATAAACATTTGAAATGTATTAATGATTTTTTTAAATTTTAAATGTCATAATTACCAAAAAACGACTGAAGAAAATTAAATTGACACGCCTCTCATTTGTAAACGCCCATTCAACCCACGTATGAAATAAAGACCGGTGTGTACAGGCATAATACATACCTACGCTTATCGCTTGTTACAGAATTTCTCAAATTTCTTCTGATAAAAAAAATGCCGTCTTAATGTATTCTAAGCTAAAGTTCTAATAAAGCACTTTTTATATCTATAAGAGTGTAATGAGATTATTGTTACCAAATTATTTGTAGACTCGTACAAACTCTGCTGATTTTTTTGTTTCTTTTTTTTTCTTTTTCTATACAGGGTGTTCCAACAAAAACTCCCCTCCCATAATCGTAGAAAATAATGAGATTGCGAAAATTCTAAAAATACGAAAAAATACTTCGACTTAGAGAATAAGCAAATTTGACATAAAATGCATCCTACAAACGCTGTGCACGTGACAGCACTTCTTAAGAATGTTAAATGGGTCGGGGGGTCAAGGGACACATCAATTTAAATGTATTCTTATTCTCTATACAACCACGTCAGTGGCGGCTTGTCCATAGGGTATTAATTATTACGTGTTTTATTAAAATAGGTAATTTACTCGCAAAAGTCGCAAGTCGCAAGTATAATAACTTAAAATTTATCGGTCGTCGTTTGTAATTCATCCTTCTCAACCTTGGGCTGGCGGTGCGAATTGACCTCATCGAATTAGATCTACCCGGAAAAATACAAAAAACGTGCAGCGCCCGAATAAACGCGAACGTCGAAGCAATAATCAACTCTGGGTCATGAGCCGGGTCCCGCAGTTTACTTTGGCTTCGGATAGGGTGTATATCTACATTCGATTTTTGATTCGATTTTGCGTGTTTTAAATCAATTTAAGAATTTATATTGATATTTTTTACTGTTGTGTTGTTTAGTAAACATACTATTTTTTTTCGCGTGTGCATGCGCTATTATAGAAAATGTCGGTAGTGCAGAAAATTAAACAACTACAAAGTGCCAACGTACTTAATTTTACAAAATTATTTGAGGTCAAGGTAAATGGTCGTCCTTTGCCAGAACTAAGTTTATGACAAACTAGCAAAGACAAAAACAAAGATGTTCATCGAAACTTTCGCAAGGTAATGTACGATTTAGCTAACTGAATATGTGTTTGTGAAGTATCAAACGTATTTTACTGTTTTGTTTGTTTATTATTTTCTAAAGACTCGTCAGACTCGCTATGGTGCAAATCCGGTGTAAGCGATTTATAACATTTAAAAGAGAAAATAAAAAACATGCTTCGTCTGCAGAACACATGAAATGCTCGGTCAATTTTGCAACCGTAGAAAATGTTGATATTCGTACACAGCTAGACAATGCTTATAGAAAATCCTTTAGAGATTTTAATGAAAATGTTTCGAAAAATCGCTATATTTTGAACAAAATTGTAGATTGTATAAAATTTTGAGGTGCATTTGAGTTATTTATATTTTTTTAAGTATGCCTATTTTTTAAATAATTATTTGACCTCCCAGTATGATTGACCACGAGCCGCCACTGCAACCACCATTTTGGTTTTTGGTTTTGATTAATTTTTAATAAGAAATTTAACAAAACTGTTGTATCATGTACAGTTTTCAACTCTTTAGACTTTTAAAAATGTATTGAATGATCAATTATTTTCACTTTTATCACAAACTTAACAGAAACATTGAAGCCATTACTCTTTTTTGTTACTATTTTTTTAGACTCTGCTTTTAAAGGTTGCAATGTCAGTTGCTTCATTTCAAACTGGACGATTTACTTCATGGTTTTTATATAAAACTGATCTCATTTGAACAAATTATCCAGTAGTTGGTTGACATACTGATAGCTTATATTTTTTTTGGATGGTTAGCATTAAAAATTTCTGCTGTTGCTTTAGCACAATCATGATTAAACTTACATAATACCATTGCAATACAAGTTTATGGTATGATTTGACAGAGTTTATTAAATGATTTTAAAAACATTATCGATTGTGGACATAAATGTATTTGCATTTTTTCTATTACCGTCGAAATTTTAAAAAAAAATTTTGTATTATTTTTTATTATGTATATGACCATAATCAGTATAAAAACTACTATTAAAACAAGTGCGCAAAACTATATCAAACCATAAAAGTAGAATTAGCAGTAATGGGAAAAAAGTGTATTTTCAGCTTAACCCTGTATATTTTAGTCCAGGAATTGAAGTTGCTCTTTCAAAATGCATTGATTTACTTAAAATTTTGACAGTAGGTAAGAACTAAAGTATCACAATATGCCGAGCGGCGCTTTCAAAGTGGTTGTCACCCCATCACGAGGGGATTTTTTTAAAAATTGAAACTAAATAAAGAGTCGATAGAAAATTTAATGTTAAGCATAAAAATGTTCTTAAATATTTTTCGTAAAATTGAGATTTTATGAGTTATTCACGAGTTATTTAAAAAATTGCAGCTTATAAAAAATTAAATTTGTTGTTCTTTAAACTCAAAATTTGAAAGACTCAAAGTCAAATAGCATGAAAATACAGTGCAAACGTTTAGTCTGGAATAATTGATATATCTAAGTTCCAGATTGTTTACGACAAAACCCTCGGAGACGTCAATTTGTTTTTGAAGCGCATATTTTCTGAAATTTAAATTAATATTTTACCCCCTTTACTTTTCTGCAATGACGTCATCTACAATTTTTTTAAATTGCACCACCTAAATTTTTTGCAGTTTTTTATTTATTTATTCTCAATCACACAAACAGCAAGACAGCGACGGCTCCTTATATGACTCGTTATGTAACACGTCACAAATTTGTTTTAAGCGGGAAACTAATTTTTGTATTTTGAAGAGTAATTTCTCGAAAACGGGCATCCCAATTTTTTTTATTTTAACTAGTGTTAATAGATACCCTCAAACTTCAATTTATCGATTAAAAAAAAAATGTAACACCCAATCGGTGATCACTTTCTAACCTAATTTTATGTTTTAAAATTTTTAAATATTTTTTACTTTGAATATGGCAGAGGTTCATGATTTGATGTTACACCACCACAGTCTGTATTTTTTGTGTTTGATATTTGGTCTGATATTCGGTTGACGGTACTGTCTAAGTTGTTATGAACGTGTGAGTTAATGCGCGTCATAAATGCTCGTTAACCATAGATAGCGTTAACTGTTTACATACAACGTTTACTGGTTACATTACGTGTTTTTAACTTGTCTGCATCTAGTCATTTTTATGAAACTTAAATGCTATATACCGTTGGTAGTTGATTTTTATTTGAATATAAGATTGAGATCAAATTCCTTTCTTGGTAGATTTGCAACACTATTAAAAATATATCTTTGTCGCAAGGCCTTAGCATGTTTGGATTTTTAACATTGATTTATCTGATAACCTTCCTCTTTCTTCAATTAGTTTACCGTCGCTTACAACCTGACAACTCGCAGCAGCGGGCTTATGTGGAGTTATTCGTGTTTGACGAAATGCTGACGGTGTTTTGTTTATATTCCGCATTTTTCGGAAATTTCACTTCCTCGTGTGCGTTATATGATTGCTGTTGCTCCCTTCTTAGTGAATTGCCACTGTACGATAAGGTATGCTGGAGGCTGATGGGCGAAGATATGCAAAAAAAAAATGTGTTTGCGGGTGTATCTCTTACTTAAGTTTTGTTGTTAGTTTGCCGTGTTTAGGGTTTTTTTGTTGTCGCTGCTGAAGATGCTGCCGTTAGGACGGTTGCGGTAGCGTTGCTTACTGGAGATGCTCCCTCTGCTGTGTTGTTTATTTGAGATGTTGCCGATTTGTGTGTTTGTTGTTGCTGTTGTGAACGCTATTGTTTTAGATGCTACCGTGTTGGTTGGTTTAGTGGCGAATTGGGGCGATGCGTGTGCTGTATTTGACAGCATTAAGACTTTGAAAACAGGCGTGATAAGCTTTGTGAGGTGTGTCAAATGCAGTACTTCGAAGACTTAAGGTTAGTAGTTTCATAACAAATGAGTGCGCAAGCGTGTTGCTCTATCACGACATATATGTGGCAAGCGATGGACGTCAAGAAATAGGCCCCGCATTGTTCTAGCACAGTTAAATGTTGAAGGCTTAGGTCTGTTGAATTCCGGAAGACGTATGTGGGTGCGTGTGCGTTTGATCGTAGACAGGTATGTCGTTTCGAGACGTAGGTGTGTCTTTGATTAGTGTGTCCTCTCCAGTAGCGGTTGTGGCGTTTGCGGATGTTGTAACGTTGTCAACAAGTAGGATGCTTTAGCGGTTGCGTTGCTGCTAGTGTATGGCAAGATGATCTCCTGAAATGCTTGTCTTTCTCTGATCGTTATCTGCGACAATGTGAGCATTACGCCTGGGTTTAGCATCGTTTTGTTGTAACTGTAACTTACTGTTCTTCTGGTGACGATCTTTCTGTATTTATTTGTATTGCGAAGGTCCTTGTTGAATCAACAAAGTTACTGGGAGTATACTTCCTATATGGTCAGCATTTGTTATTTGTGTTTGTAATGCTGACGGTGTTTTGTTTATATTCTGCATTCTTTGGTAAATTATACTTCCTCGCGAGTGCGTTATGGGATTGCTGAGTCATTTACTTATGTTTAATTTAAATTTTGGGATAGAAATAGTTTAACATGATTTTTAGATTTTGCTAGAGCGATGGATTTTTACTTTTAAACCACTGTGGTTTAAAGAATATTTTTTTGTAAAAATTTTTTACTTTATAAGATTGCTCTGCACATTGGCAAAATTTTAAATTTAGGTTATTTTTCTAAATTTCCAGAGATACGGCTTATGAGCTACCGTTCCGCTTTCCAGCCCGTGGTTGTTATTTTTGGCGTTCAAGCACTTTTAAAGGGTCTAGAACGTTTGGACGGGGCCGTCCATTTTGGGATCGTCAGACCACGTGAGGCTTGTAAAAAAATTTTGCTTTCCTCTTCTAAATAGAACGACGTCCACAATATGAAAAGGAACTCACTTCAACACCGACCGTATATTAAACAGTTAAATTTGAACTATTAAAACCTACTATTTTTAATTGCATTATTAACTTATAAAAACAGGTTTTAATTTAATCCTTATTGATTTTAGGTTTACAACTTAGAAATCAAACAAAAAACTTAAGTGATCCTGACATTAAGAAGTTTTATCTAAATCCCAAATTAAAAAAGACAAACGTTCCATTTCCCGTTTACAACTACCAACATCATTTTTATGTAAACATGATCATTACGTCCCCACTTCTTACGTCGTGTTAGTGGGGTCCCTATTTTGGTCTTTAGAAAGTCTAAGTTATTGCGCGTCATGTAACAAGGTAGCGCAACTGTTAAAGAACCATCGTTTTTTCTCAAATACTTGTATATCGTACTACTTTGGTTGAAAGAAGAGAATTCATGATATCGCATTAAACAGAAAAATAAAACTGTAAAGAAACCATATAATTATACGACAATAAAAAAACTTAACCACGTTTTGGAAGACATCATTTTTCTGACCCATCAGTTCGAAGATTCAAAATCAATCTCTCGTTCCTAGATGGAGTGGAAGTACAAAAGACAAATTTATAAAGGAGAGAAATAGTTATTTACGCTATACCTGCGGTAAGGTGTATTTACAACGTGAGGTGATTTGAAGCACGACGGATGCAATTGGCTCGTTGTGGACTTTTTTTGAAGTAGAGGGTTGTGGTTGGGGTATAATTTGTACCATATCGATCTTCCTTTTTAAAGAGTTTTCAATATATCCTTTAGCAACTGTAGCACTCTTCCACCCTCCATGCTTCTTTAGCATCAACATGTCGCCACCGCGGTTTGCTAAAAGTGTAGCCGAGGTTCGGCGAAAACAATGGCCTGTGTATTCCTGCCAGTTGTCCAAGCCGAGGAAATTAGTTATTTTGGCTGGCATAGCCTTAATTGTATTAATACGAACAGGTGAGTTAACACCGCCCATTTTGAAATTAAAAAAAATTTATTTTGAATTTTAGCTGTCGATCGAATTTCTAAGTACTTCTGTATTAAGGCTACCCATTTATTGTCTGTTATAACAAATTCTCAAGAGATGTTAGTTTTAGTTTGAGGAATTGTTATCAACATTATATCTTTTTTATATATAACATCTTTGAGTTCAATTTTGTACAGTTCCTCTCTACGTAGGTAGAGCACCTGATATACGATTAAAGTAACCTGAAATTATGCAATTCTTTAGACTTCAGTGATTTAGGTAAGTATACCTACTCTCATCATTAAAAAATCATTATCGGGGGCTTGAACAAGAAATAAATTAATATGCTCTTCGTTAAAAACTTTACTTTTTTAGGCCTCAAATTTATAGTTTGTTTTTTAAAGTAAGCAATAAGTTTCCAATATTTTGATATGTCTACGTTCTTGTTGATCATGATGCATGATTTTAACATCGAATAATAGGTCCATAAAGATTTCTTATTCTGTAATGCTAGCTCTGCGAAATAGGCCAAGAGAATATTCTCAGAGTAATTTTGTATTTTTTGTTGATTGCACCATGTTTCAAAAAGTGTCAAGCATCTTTCATATTGTAATCTGGATTTGTCCGGGAGTAAGTTCAGCAAAACTTGGTTTGCTTTTTGTCGTAATTCTGGTGGAGTAGACATTAGGGAATTATCGCTATCTGACATTTTAGCTTTTATACAATTAATAAACTATTATTGTGATAATATTTACGGCTCAGTTTAAACAAAAATTGAAATATTTTTTAAATTAGGTTAAAAAACGACTAAGAGATGGCGCCATTAAAATCAAATAAAACCGATTTTACTAATAATTCGATAATAAAAACTATATAAAAAATGTGCTTTTGTATATACTGTTTACTACTATAGTCAACATTTTTTTCTTAATAGTTTTATAACTCAATACATTTTGAGTTACTTTACCGCACTCGTGCGGTAAAGTACTCTTAATGTGAAAAATTCCAAATACCGCTAACGTCCAGAATTCATGGTTACTATGTTTACAATCGAGGAGGCCAAAAAATAACTTTATCTTCATTAATTGCGTTTATTATCATCTTTTTAATTTTAATGAACTGTTCAACAATGTATTTTTGTAATGGTTACCGAAACTGTTAACTTCAAGTAAATCTTTACTTTTGGCTCGTGCAAACTAGGCCCGGCCCGTTGCTCTAGCTTGTAATAAGATGAATAGTAAAGAAGGTGGCAATAAAAATAATAGTAATAATAATATGAATAATAGTAATAAAATAATCGTGTTGATTATTAAAAACGCATTTATTAAATTGTAAGCTTATTACAGCTTTTTTTATTTACATTCGCTATTTAAGACTTGTAACTTCTGATGATATTTAAAGGATTTGTAAAAAATGTGAAAAGCATCAAAGAAAATTGTAAGTTTAAAAAACAGGTCCTGATTTAATTTTCTTTTCAACTAAAAATAAAGCGCCAGATGAATAAAAAAAAGTGCAAGAATACGAGCTAAATTTTTCTAAGAGGGAAATATTCTTTTAGAAAGTGTTCGGAAATTATAAAGATGTTGAAATAAAGTGGTTTTATATGTAGCTATTTCGTAACAAGGTTTTCTGTAGTTTGGGAATTACGAAATCGGGTCATTTCGTTTGTAATATAAAAAACTTTTCTTTCTTCAAATATAATTCGAACTTGTTTCCTTAATGCAATTGATTTTGTAGTAGTTCTTGGCGACCCCTTTAATGTGGTATAAAAGGTTTTGATTATGTGTCGATGGATTTTTCTATAGGTTTACAGCCATTGACTAAAAGCAACTTCGATTTTCATTTATTGCTGATTTTGACTCATTTACTTTGATCTTTTATTCTGTATCCTTAAATAAAATCTATGTTTTCAAATTTTATTTATAGCTAGCTTAAAATAATTGCAATGAAATGTGTGTCTGAACGATTTTACTATATTGTCATTATCAAAATGTTATGGAAATTATTATAAATATTAATATACTAAATGTTGAACCTGGATAACAAAACTCTACAGAATTATAAATCAATCCACCAAATGTCTTTGATTTGTTAAAAGTTAGTGTTAAGGAAACTTTTATATTAATAAGATTAAGGTACTAAGACAATCAACAAGTTTAAGAGTAGATGTTAATGACACATTTAACTCTGTACAACAAATGTAATTTTTAGGTAATTGTAATAATTTATATTCTTCCAATAGTTTCTCGTTATCACTGGACGACTCGTTCGCAGAATGCAATCATTATCAAAACAACGAACGATGCAACTTAATAAAAAAGCTGTTTTTGATAATACAGGGTGTTTTTTAATTGAGAAAGCGATTTTTAGGCCTATTTTAAGAAGAAAGCTTCACATAAACGTATTTTCGGGACCATTTTCGTCAAAGTAAGATAAAAAATAATCGTTACCAACTGTCAAAGACTTACAGAAAATATTTAACACTTGTTATAAAATCACTAGTAAAATATCTTTAGTTTTTTTGTTAGTTTAAAAATTAATATCTTGGAAACTGTCAACGTCAATGTCATGCCTGAAGTCAGAATGCTTAAATCTACCCAAAACTGCAAAAAATTTTAAGTAGTGTCATTTAAAAAAAAATATCGATGACGTCATTGCATAAAGTAGAGGGGGTAAAAACTTAATTTAATTACAATGTTTATTGCCTTTGTTCTTTGATACTTTTAAATCCGTCTTGATCACAATTAACCTTGAAAGAAATGATTGTCCCGATAGTTTTTATTAAAAGTCTAGCCACCTTAAGCCACCTTACTTAGTTGACTCAATAAACTCTTTGTTTGTTCCATGAAAAGCATGTAAATTGTGTTGGGTTAAACAGAAAATTTAATACTTTATACAGGGTGATTTATACCACGAGGCGAAAAATAAAAATATGTGTTCACAGTTTGATTCTAAGCAAAAAATGCGAAATAATTTTTTTTCCAATCGGTCTTTGTTTTCGAAATATCGAAGTTTAAACTTTTAAAAAACCTAGTCTCAAGTTTTACACAAAAATAATAGTAGGCAATATGAAAACTTTATTTAAAAACCTTGTAACTGTAACACAAAGAAGAACCAATACCTTAACTTGCAAAGTATGTTCGAAAAGTCCACCGCCAGCTGCGATGCAAGCAAAGTTATAAACTGCAGCAAAGTTTTGTTGATTTTCAACTTCAAATTGCTAAACTGCAATCTGGACTAAATTTTTAAGACTAACTATTACAAACACTACCCAAATGTGAAACTGTCAATAACTAATAAATACGTTTTTGTTTCAAAGCACTCTATATAATTTTTGTGTGAAACTTAAAATCGTATCTTTCAAAAGTTGATATTTCGATATCTCGAAAACAAAGGCCGACTGGAAAAAAATTATTTCGCATTTTTTGCTTAGAATCAAACTGTGAACACATATTTTCATTTTTCGCATCGTGGTATAAACCGCCCTGCATAGCCTAGACACATTAGTAGAATTACACCCACAGTTAGATTTTAATTTTTTTTGTAGGGTTTTTTATTTAGAAAATTAAGAGAGGGAGAAGCCTCCCCGAGTTTGTATGTAGATATTTAAAAAATCAGTTTGTAGGTTAGGGCGGTAGTCGATAAACAGATTAACAACGACGCGGTACTATAAACTAACAACAAGTACTAAAACTGTAGCGGATTAAAATTGTTATCTCTTTTAACAATCGCTACTTATTGACAGAGCGCATAAAACTCTCACGTATTAACTAATGAAAGTGATTCGTATGCAAGTACTAAAGTGCTACTTTTGATAACGTGCAAGGAACAACACCGTTCGCGTAATTAACGGAAAGTTTTGTTCGGATTTGACAATTTTTCTTTTTTACTTGCGAACCAATTATCGAAATGTCATACCGTTGAAAGCATCTTTTTTAATTCATTCGGCGTAATTAAACTGTTCCTTTCAACAACTTATTGTAACGATTAACAAAGTATTGGATTCACCAGAAGAAAACAACACCACTGTAAGTAAATTGATTGTTTATTGTTTTTGGTGCGCATTAAGAATAGGCCCAAATGAAGATGGGTTGCTTGTGCGTTTCTTTTGTTATTTGTTAGTTTTGTTGTTCGAAATGTAACGAATTGAGACGGGATGGTAAATTTCAAGTTGAGGCTAACGTAACATCAGAGTAACATTTTGTTTTAAATAAAGACCATAGTTTCATTTTTGTTTTACAAACATTGTGAACCTATAAATAGTATTTAGATATAATTCTTGTTGAGGAAGTTCGCTTATCGATTTTATCTTTTAGAATGGGTTTAATGTAATAGAACACAATCGTGGTGTAATCAAGGAGGTGTAGCATTTTAATAAAAACCACACGTAAATCATGCTTCTTTCTTTAAAACTTTTTGATAAGAATATGCGTGTTGTATATATTACAAGCATCGCTCGCTCTTAGGGCGAATAATAATGCACTCAAAGAATATTGATAATGTGAACTGTATTAATAAAGAATTTTTCTATTTATTTTACGTATCCAACTAACCTTTTTTGTTTTTATTAAAAAACATTATTATACTAACTAGATTTACATAATTTCAATTTAATAATTAAAAATGGCCTAAACACTTTTCTTTTCAAGTGTTAACGTTTTCCCGGGCTTATAGTAAACATTTGTGTACATTTAGAAAGGATCTGGGTGGCGCCCAATAAAACTTCAAATCCGACGCGTGATAAGAACCTTTTAGTCATCTATAAAAGTAAATGAGAAACATCGGTCTTGCCCCCCCCCCCTCGTCATTGAGTTAGTTTGACACTTTGTGATGTCGTGCGGCGTTTTGAGCTGCACGACGTAACACTTATGCCGTGTGTAGCACGATGATGGTATACCCCTCGTTTTTCCTTTATTTATACAGGGTGGTCTACCGAATATAAAACAAGCCGTTTATTGGAGCTAACTTACACTTTTAAAAAAATTTTTGTTTGGAGGAGACATCTTCCAAAGATAAGGTTGACCACGAAATATAAACAGAGTGGTCCCTGCAGCCCCTCTGCCAAAAATCTTTATAGCATGATGGGTTGAAAAGTACCTCATATGAAAGTCCTTTCCATTCCCTAGAGAGCTATATGCATCTTATTACTGTCAGACGGCTCTAAGGGTATCCGACAGCTTAATTTTCAAAAATATAAAAAAGTTAGAAAATAATGCAATATGGCCGAGAATGCTAATTCATTAACGATAAAATTTGACTTGATAAACTGACAGGGTGCTCCTGCAACTCTCATCTCAAAAATTTTAATTTACAGGGCGGGTTAAATGGAACTTTATATAAAAGGTATTGTAATTCTCTATTCAACCAAATATATTTTATTCCAAGAAGATGACCCAAGAGTTGGTAAGATCAATTCAAGTTTGAAGTGGACCTCTCGTATTGATATCTCTGTAGAAGCTAACAGCGGTAAAATATATTTGATTGAATAGATAATTACTACATCTTTCACATAAAGTGTCACTTGACCCGCGTTGTAAATTGAGATTTTTGGGATGGGGGCTGCCGGCGCAACCTGTTAATTTGTCAGAACAAATTTTATCGTTAATGAATGTTCCTTGTAAACATGAATTAGTATTCGCGTCCATATTGCACTATTTGCTGACTACTTTTTTATATTCGAAAATAATATGACCAAAATAAGATGCATATAACTGTACAGAGAATTGAAAGGAATTTCATATGAGATACTATTTAAAATTTCCGACATGGAGAGTGTCGGGGCCACCCTGTTGATATTTCCAGGCCAACTTTTTCTTCGAAAGATGTCCCACTCCAAACAAAATTAACCTGTCCGAAGTGTTATTTTTAAGTGTAAGGTAGTTCCAAAAAACGGTTTATTTTGTCGCATTTTTTGGCATAAAAGTTATTCTTTTTTACATCCGGTTTCGCCGGAAGTGACCCAAACTTTTTGCGTATGGTACCACTAAACCTTAATCAAATTCTTAATAATTCTCACATATAATTTGGGTTTACAAAATTTCAAACAAAGAACACATAATCTTTCTTAAAGTTAATACAGCTGTGTGTCACTGTCTTTTGTGTTAAATCGTGGGTTTTGTTTTGAAACCGATAAGGTATGTGTTACGCAACACTTTTTTCAATTCACTTCTTAATATGATGTTTTACTTGCAGCATTCATTGTTTTTTTGTCGTTGAAATTCTATTATTTTATAATTTTCTACGATGATACTGATTTTGAAGCATTCTTGATAGTAACTGTATTCTTTTGTGCAATAATAGCGTTTACGTGGCACTTTATATTTATGGTTTACAATTTTTATTTTTTAACGTGAACACAGACATGCCTACCATGTTGATTACTTAGGAATACTCCTAAAATTTTTGGTTGCCCTTATTTGTAAGATTATGTACAAATGGTACATTTTAATTATCGTATTGTAATGTAAGTGTTATGTATGGTGCTCCAGAAGATCAGTATAGACCTGTATGGTGTAATGTCAAAAATAAATTTGTAAGATCGCCAAAGGTCTCTTTGATAAATAACACTTTCAACGCTGATATTGGCAGAAATTTTGGGACAAAAAACATTCGAATGAAACTTAAAAATTAAATTTTCAAAGTTAATGAAAATATTAGCATCAATCGAAGTCTTGTAAAACTCTAAACATAAATTGTTTATATGTTTATGGTGTTTTGCACTGCGAAGTTGATGTAAACGTCACATACGGCTTTGTGATTTATAATTTTCGTCAATTATTTAAAATGTCTATAAATTGTTACCTATTCAGTTTGTACACTAATTTGATTGTTTGTTTAGTTTTCCACAGTTTTCCTTGGAAGAAAATAAACGTTTAGGGCCTAGAAAAACCTACTAAGTTCCAATTATGTCTTTTCTTGACCTTTCAGCTGTTCGTTTGAATTCCCACACAAAGGATATTCTTGTTACAATAGAAGCGTCTATACAGCTAATATTATGAAAAACTAAACTTAAAACTACACGAAAATAAACAATATTTATTTGAAAAAAGGCAAAATCTATTTTAAACAACGAGACAAAGTTATCAAAACCAGAATTTGAAAGAAAATTAATATGAGGAACTAAATCTGTGTGCAAAACGTTATGAATCGACAAAAGCGTAGCCAATCTTAATTTTATTCATCGCAATATATTAAATATTTCTTGTAATTTTAACTTGTTCCGTTAGCAGTAGATATTATTATTATTACAACTAATAATAAATCTTCAATTTCACCGTAGAACTATCAACTTTTGTTTAGTTTACCCCACAAACAGAATTCAAACAATTTATTTTATCATTAGTTTAAGCCACACATTATTATATAGGTATACTGCTTTTACTGTAATCTATGCAAATTATTCAAGGTTAATACAAATTGTTTGCTTAACGGTGTAGCAATAATATTGTTGAATATATTTGACTTGTAAACAAGAAGTGTACTTAATTTTGTTTATTGGTGCTTTTTTCTTTATTTATTATTCCGCACATCATGTAAGTTTGAAACTATTATAATATAAACTTTAAGAAAACAACATCACTTAAAATAAAATTGTTCATATCTTCTAGAAGAATTTTAAAACTGAATTTTCTCAACTTGATAAATTCTTAAACGAATGGGCGATGAAAAGTAAGGCCTCCAAGGCCCGCACGACGCAGCACGCAGCACGCAGCACGCAGCGCTAGGCAAAATCTGGCAGCACCCTAGTGTTTTTGTCTTTCTTCCAGTACGCGCGACAGATTGGATGTCACCATTGTGACTCACGCCGTTTTATTAATTACAACTACGAATCTTTATAAAGCAATAGCAAGTTTGGGCGCAACGTCGGCATTTATGTAGCAATAGGATCGGTAGTTTTGTTAAACGACTTCCTCCTGGGAGGAACACACTTTATAATTTCTATAATATTCATTAACCCTCCTATTGTGTTAACATTTTAGTTTCACTTATTGTGTTCGGGTCACTATGACCCGGGAGTATATAACTGTCGTTTTGTTGTGTTTAAATTGATATAACTGTAAATAATAATAAGAAATAAAGTGTTAGTAGGTACCAATTTATTATTTCTAAGATATTATTGTAAACGTTACTTAAAAATATATTAAAAACAATAGTTTATAGGTGGACACACTATTTGTGACAGTCTTGACAGTAGTAATATACATGCGCTTTGCATAGATACTTTGAGCAATTACAACATACCATACTAGTTTTATTATCATTTGAAGAGGGACAAAAAGTACATCGTTTACGCTTAGTAGTGGTTGACTGTTTTTTCACTTCGACATTACTGGTTGAAGGACGTGATTTTATAACCATTTCAGCTGCAGCAATACTTCTTGGGATACGTTTTCTTTCTTGCAATAATGGAGTGATCAAGGAATTACCCAATTCTTCAAGAAATAGTCGGCGTTTTGTAAGTTTTCCAGCATTCCAGGTTGGAGTTACTTCGCACCACAGAACATAAGCGTTGTAAGCTGAAACTCCTCTTCAAATGATAAGGCAATGGTGTTATATTCTGAACTTCCAAAATATATTCAACGCATGTATCTACCCTGCCAAACAATCTCAATAGTGTGATCTACTGCTATTGTTTTAACTATTTTTAAAATGTTTGATTTGTCATATGTAGAAATAATTTTAGAGGTAACAACACCTTCTTATTATTACAGAGACCCATATCAGCCAAACACAACATACACATTGAATCTACTCGAGAATATAGTGTTCAGGCTTACAATGTGAGCTTAAAATGTTAACACAGTAGGAGAGTGGCATATTATAGAAATTATAGAGAATCATTTAGCTCAAACTGCAAATCTATCACTATAAAACCTCTTGCGGCTTCTTTACAGCACCTCAAGATTCAAATCAGTTATCAATCGTGAAGCGTGATTATGTGGCGCTGAACTGAGAGAAGATGACAATACTGAGATCTTAATTGCCTGGCATGCGTCTGTTGCATCTCCAGCATGAAGAACTCACTAAATAAGCCATTCGTTAGGCTGGCAAAATTAAGAAGAAAAAGAGAAAGATAGTGTTTGGAAACGAAGTGTTGTTTTCTTAACATTTATGATAACAGTTCATTTCACATGATACGCGAATAAATAAAGAAAAAGCTTGCCAATAAGCAAATTAGCGTACGCTTCTTGTTTACCGTCAAATAATATTCAACAATAACCTTCCACAGGTGACGTGACAATTTATTACCAACGCGTTATGTGCATGAATCACGGCAAAAAGCGTATACCTATACTGTAATATTAAACTAATGATTACTATTTGAATTCTGTTTGTGGGTATTCTAAATAAAGACGACAGATTCACGACGAGAGCCAATTTCATTATTAGTTGTCATAATATGTATCTACTGTAACAGTTTGGTAAATTACAGAAATGACTTTAATGGTATTGCGATAGTCATTAAGATTGGCCACGCTTTAAATCAGATTCTGCGGGCCACGCACATTTGGTATGCGATATGACTCTTTGAAAATACGGTGCAAATAATTTATAGATTTTGCCTTTCAAATAAATATACATTTGTCCATCATAATAATAATCTTCTTGTAGTTTTCATAATATTAGCTGTACATGGTACTATGCGCTGAAATCTCGCATGACAATTCAAACAGGCTTAATTGTAATTAAATCAGTGGGGTTTTCTGGAGCTAAACACAAAATCTTTCAGAAAAACTGTGAAAAATTTAAACAAGCAATCATCAGAGTCAGTAACAAGCAATAGTATCAATTTACTGGGCATTTACAATAATTGACGAAAGTATAAATCACAAAAGCCATCATATGTGACGTTGGCTACTTAGTCTCATATATAAACTGCTATAAACAATTATGTTTAGAAGTTCTATGATACTAATATTTCATTAACTAGATTTTGTGTGAGATTTCGACCTAAGTATTTTTGTCTGACCTACTGCCAATATCTGTATTGTTTAGCTCAAGAAGACTGCATACATTCTTCTAAGCGACACGACTTTACTACAGATGCATACTGATAACTCTGGAAACTGCCTGCTGCTATATTAATACGACTAAAGTAAGCATACCGACTAACCGCATAATCTTGACAGTAAGAACAACCATTCTTAATAAAACATGGTAAGTAATCCACGTTATAAATTGTAAGAAAACTAAATATAACGTGCAAAGTAAATGTATAAACAAAATACGGTACTATCAAAAATCTTCAAACGAAAAAGTCTATAAAATAATAAATTTCCACGACAAAAAAAACAATGAACTGCTACAGAAATAAAGCCAAATAAGAATTAATTGAAAAAAGTACGTTGCATAACACATCCTTATCAGTTTCAAAACAAAAACCGCGTTTTAACACAGGTATTTGGATAAGGCAGTATTGGCTTAATGAGTCATAGGTGGGTTATTGATGCGCAAAGTTTGAATCTTTCCGAAATCAAATACTAAAGAGATAACTTTATGCCAAATCGACCATAAACTAGATTTTTGAACTACCTTGCATAGAAGAATGTATTCTTATTTGTGGTTTGGAATGGCTGAGTGGGACATCTTTTCGAAGAAAAGCACCGGAAATATCAACTGAGGGCTTGAACATAAAGATGTCGAGAAATTTTAAAATAGTATCTCATATGAAATTCCTTTCCGTTCTCTGTGCAGTGCTAATGCATCTATTTTGAAGTCATATTATTTCGAATATAAAAGTAGTCGGCTCAATGGTGCAGCTATGGACGCGAATGTATTCATGTTTACAGGCGACTAATTAACAGTGAAATTTGTTCTGACAAGTGTTGGGGTACGCCGGCAGCCCCATCTACTCAATTTTAACGGTCAAAATGACACTTTGTATTGAAGATATTAATTTTATATGTTCGGTCAAATATGTTTACCGCTGTTATTAGCCTGAGTCCACTCAAGCGGAATTAATCTTACCAACTTGGGTCGTAACTCTTGAACAAAATATATTTGGTTGAATAGAGAATACAGCTACACTTTATATAAAGTTCTTCAACTCCGCCCTATAAATTAAATTTTGAAGACTACAAAAACTATCAGCTATCAGAATCAAATTTTATCAGTTGTGACCAACGTTTAAACCGCTGTGACAACTTTTATTTTTGAAAATTAGCTGTCGGATGCCACTGGAAACAAACTACATTTAATAATAAGATGCATATAATACAGAAATGAAGGATTTCGCCACGGTGACTCAACCCATCATGCTATAAGGTACGGCAGAGAAACTGCGAAAACCACTCTGTTGTATTTCGTGGTCTGTCAACTTGAATGTCTTCCCTCCAAGCAAAAAATTGTATGAGTTACAGCTCAATAAGCGGCATTTCTCTGATCGGTGAACTTACCCTGTATGGCAGGAAAAACGAGTATCTGCCATCGTGCGTAACACGACATATGGTGCGGCAAGGCACCTTCATACCAAGGTATTCAAGTAACTCAATGTTTGAGAGAGAAGATTTTACTTCGTATTTTGTACTTGCTTTTATGAATGACTCAAAGGCTAACACGCGATCATATTAAACGTTTTTTCGAAAGATCTTTCTGCACAAGCGTATAAGCAAGTACAACACTTGAAAGATAAATTTAATGACAGAGTATCAAATTGAAATTAGCTAAATACAGACCAGTATGACTGTATGCCAATAAAAAACAAAAGATCAATTTAGCCGAACTGAAAATTCTTTATTATCAAATTCACGGTTAACTATTCTTTGAGAATACTATTAACCACAAAAACTTTTATTACGATAACACATATTATCGGGTGTTTTAAAAGAAGCATTGATTTGATAAGCACTACACCTCATACACCACGACTAGCATTGATAAACACCGATAAAAAGACCAAAATGCAAACCATAACAGAATTGTGTCTAGTACTATTTATAGATTTATGCCGGAAGTAAAATGAAAACTATGATGCATTTAAAACAAATGTTACTCTTTGATGACACAGTGAAATTTCGGCCCGTCTCAATTCGTTACATTCGAACAACAAAAAACAAATAACAAAGAAGCACTTTGAAGCAACCTATTCTTGTAAACAAAAGGCAATATCGGTACCGGTGGTGTTGTTTTTGTTTCTGTCAATATTTGATCGTTGCAATAAGTTGTTGAAGAGGACGCAGTTTATTACGCCGAAGATGGTAACGGCGACATGACCATTTCGTTACAGTAAAGAAAGGTGTCCAGGTCGAGCTTTCCGTTAATTACGCGGGAGCGGCATTTCGCTGCGCGTTATCCAAAGTGGCGCTGGCCATTGCAGTTACTTTCGTGTCAGTAGCGACAAAGATAACGGTACAATCCGCTACGGTTCAGTACTGTTGTTAGTTTATAGTACCGCGTCGTTGTTAATCGTTTATCGACTACCGCCTAACCCTACGAAACTGGTTTAAATGTCTACGCCGCAAACTCGGGAGGCATCTCTCTTAATTTTCTAAATAAAACCCTACAAAAATTAAATCTAACTGTGGAACTTAATTCTACTAATGTCTGAAACATGCGGGGCGGTTTATACCACGATGCGAAAAATGAAAATATGTGTTTTGGTTCTAAGCAAAAATGCGAAATGATACCAGTCGTACTGTTACGGATATCGAAATATCAACTTTGAAAAATACGATTTTAGTTTCACACAAAAATGCTTTGAAACAAAAACATACATATTGAGTTTGATTTCACATTTGGGTAGTGTTCTTAATAGTCAGTCTTAAATTTAGTCGGAGTACGGATTGCAGCTGAGCAAAAGTTGAAAATCAACTAAACTTTGCTGCAGATTATGGCTTTGCTTGCATCGCAGCTGGCGGTGGACTTTTCGAACGCTCTGCAAATGGTATTGGTTTTCTGTGTTACAGTCTGGGGCAAAAGTTTTTCATATTGCCTACTGTTAACCACGTAATACTTTTAAGTTTAAACTTCGATTTTCGAAAACAAAGACCGATTGGAAAAAATCCTTCGCATTTTTTGCTTAGAATCAAACTGTGAACACATATTTTTTTTATTTTCGCCTCGTGGTATAAATCACCCTGTATAAAGTATTAAATTTTCTGTTTAACCCAACACAATTTACATGCTTTTCATGGAACAAACAAAGAGTTTATTAGTCAACTAAGTAAGGTGGCTTAAGGTGGCTAGACTTTTAATAAAAACTATCAGGACAATCATTTCTTTCAAGGTTAATTGTGATCAAGACGGATTTAAGTATCAAGAACAGGCAATAAACATTGTAATTAAAAGTTTTTTACCCCCTCTACTTTATGCAATGACGTCATCGATATTTTTTTTTTAAATGACACTACTTACTTTGCAGTTTTTGGGTAGATTTAAGCATTCTGACTTCAGGCATGACATTGACGTTGACAGTTTCCAAGATATTAATTTTTAAACTAACAAAACTAAATATTTTACCGTGATTTTATAACAAGTGTTAAATATTTTCTGTAAGTCTTTGACAGTTGGTAACGATTATTTTTTATCTTACTTTGACGAAAATGGTCCCGAAATGTACGTTTATGTGAAGCTTTCTTCTTAAAATAGGCCTAAAAATCGCTCTCAATTAAAAACACCCTGTATTATCAAAAACAGCTTTTATTAAGTTGCATCGTTCGTTGTTTTGATAATGATTGCATTCTGCGAACGAGTCGTCAGTGATAACGAGAACTATTGGAAGAATATAAATTATTACAATTACCTAAAAATTACATTTGTTGTACAGAGTTAAATGTCATTAACATCTACTCTTAAACTTGTTGATTGTCTTAGTACCTTAATCTTATTAATATAAAGCGTTTTCCTTAACACTAACTTTTAACAAATCAAAGACATTTGGTGGATTGATTTATAATTCTGTAAGTTTTGTTATCCAGGTTCAACATTTAGTATATTAATATTTATAATAATTTCCATAACATTTTGATAATGACAATATAGTAAAATCGTTCAGACACACATTTCATTGCAATTATTTTAAGCTAGCTATAAATAAAATTTGAAAACATAGATTTTATTTAAGGATACAGAATAAGATCAAAGTAAATGAGTCAAAATCAGCAATAAATGAAAATCAGAGATTGCTTTTTAGTCAATGGCTGTAAACCTATAGAAAAATCCATCGACACATAATCAAAACCTTTTATACCACATTAAAGTGCCAAGAACTACTACAAATCAATTGCATTAAAGAAACAAGTTCGAATTATATTTGAAGAAAGAAAAGTTTTTTATATTACAAACGGAAATGACCCGATTTCGTAATTCCCAAACTTCAGAAAACCTTGTTACAAATAGCTACATATAAAACCACTTTATTTCAACATCTTTATAATTTCCGAACACTTTCTAAAAGAATATTTCCCCTCTTAGAAAAATTTAGCTCGTATTCTTGCACTTTTTTATTCATCTGGCGCTTTATTTTGTTGAAAGAAAATTAAATCCAGGACCTGTTTTTAAACTTACAATTTTCTTTGATGCTTTTCATTTTACAATTAACTTTAAATATCATCAGAAGTTACAAGTCTTAAATAGCGAATGTAAATAAAAAAAGCTGTAATAAACTTAATTTAATAAATGCGTTTTAATAATCAACACGATTATTTTTATTACTATTATTCATATTATTATTACTATTATTTTATTGCCACCTTCTTTATTCATCTTATTACAAGCTAGAAACAACGAATAAGGCCTAGTTTGCACAGGCAGGAAAAAGATTTACTTGAAGTTAACAGTTTCGGTAACCATTACAAAAATACATTGTTGAACAGTTCATTAAAATTAAAAGATGATAATAAACGCAATTAATGAAGATAAAGTTATTTTGGCCTCCTCGATTGTAAACATAGTAACCATGAATTCTGGTTGCTTGCGTATTTGGAATTTTACACATTAGAGTACTTTACCGCACGAGTGCGGTAAAGTAACTCAAAATGTATTGAGTTATAAAAACTATTAAAGAAAAAAAAATGTTGACTATAGTAGTAAACAGTATATATACAAAAAGCACATTTTATATAGTTTTTATTATCGAATTATTAGTAAAATCGGTTTTATTTGATTTTAATGGCGCCATCTCTTAGTCGTTTTTAACTAATTTAATCTTTAATTTATTTTAAACTGAGCCGTAAATATTATCACAATAATAGTTTATTAATTGTATAAAAAGCTAAAATGTCAGATAGCGATCTAATGTCTACTCCACCAGAATTGACAAAAAGCAAACCAAGTTTTGCTGACACTCCCGGACAAATCAGATTACAATATGAAGATGCTTGACACTTTTTGAAACATGGTGCAATCAACAAAAAATACAAGAATTACTCTGAGGCATTCTCTTGGCCTATTTCATAGAGCTAGCGTACAGAATAAGAAATCTTTATGGACCTATTATTCGATGTTAAAATCATGCATCATGATCAACAAGAACATAGACATATCAAAATATTGAAACTTATTGCTTGCTAAAAACAAACTATAAATTTGAGGCCTAAAAAGTAAAGTTTTTAACGAAGAGCATATTAATTTATTTCTTGTTCAAGCCCCGATAATGATTTTTTATGATGAGAGTAGGCTATACTACAAAATCACTGAAGTCAAGTATAGTGTGTGATGCTCTACCGTAAGAAAGAACTGTAGGATGACTTTAAGGCTGTTATATGTCAAAAAAGAATGCTCAATATGTTAATTCCTCAAACTAACATCTCTTGAAGCAGGCTAAATAGGTAGCCTGCAGAAGCACGCCAGAAATTCGTCGACGCAGAGGCCAAGGCAAACCACGACATGTTGCTACGGTGGGCTATGCCGCGCCAAATGGCAATTTCGGCTGAACTAACTGGCAAGGAAGCCACGCAGGCCGACCTCGGCGCGGCCGGCAATGAGAAGCATGGAGAGGCGGAAGAATAACACGTTTAACACAAAGTGCTGTGAAATAACACCCAAAAAGGAAGATCGTATGTTACAAATTATACTGGCCACAACCGCAGGGACACATACACCTTACCTAACCGTAAAAATATATTTCTCTCCTTTGCAAATTTGTCTTTTGCCACTTCCATGTTTGAGAGGAGTGTTTCTTCGAACTGATAGTCAGCAGCGAATGTCTGCGCTGTGGTAAGGCCTGTGTCGCATAATATGAATTTCTTCCCAATTTTATTTTCTGTTTATGCGACTATCGCTTCTTTCAACAAAAATAATACAATATCTAATATTTAATAAGACTAACTATTACATGACGCACAACTAACAAGCAAAAAAGACACAAAGACTACTAACACGGCTTGTAAAGTAGTTGCCAACTGATAAGCAATTTATAAAAATGATGTTGTGGTGTAAGCTTGAGAAAATAAACGTTTGTGCACGAACTGAGACCAAACAAAGCTTCTTAATGTCAGGGTCACTAAAATTTATTTGATTCTAAGTGTAAACCTAAAATCAGCAAGGATAGAGTAAAACCTGACATAAGTTAATAATGCAATTAAAACAGTAGTTTAATAGTTCAGAACCCCAACTGTTTAATATACGGTCGGTGTTTAATGGGATTCCTCCCTACTTATTGTGGAACATCATTCTGACAGAAGAGGGAAAGCAGAGCACATAACACTCGTGATCTGACGACTCCCAAATGGTTTGACCCCA
Source organism: Abscondita cerata (assembly GCA_030710515.1). NCBI lineage: Eukaryota > Metazoa > Arthropoda > Insecta > Coleoptera > Lampyridae > Abscondita > Abscondita cerata. Next base: position 50,266 of record JALBCR010001286.1, read on the forward strand.
TGGCACGGTCTAGCCCTTTAGGGCTACTCAACCACGAGCTGAAGCTGGAGACAGAAAGCAGCTCATAAGCCATGTCTCTGAGAGCCCAGAAAACCTAAATTTAAAATTTTTGCCAGATGTGCAGGCGATGCAAAGTAAAGTGCACAGCCACACGGTGGTTTAAAGTAAAGATCAAATAAACTACCAGCTTGAATGCAAAGAAATCAAAACTATTACTATCCCAGAGCCCAAATTGGCTGCAAAGTAATGAGCTCATCCCATAACACCCCTTTCATGAGAGCTGCAAGAGGCTCAAACAGAAGCACCGTCAGCATTACAGCAAATGCTGACCATAAGTACTCCCAGTAACTTTGTTGATTCAGCAGGAACACTGCAACAAATAAATACGAAAGATAAATGCCAGAAACTGTGAGATACAGGTACAACAGGCGATGCGCTCAGGCATGTCTTTGCATTGTCGCAGACGCAAGCATTTCAGAGATCATGCGCCATACATAACGGCAACACTGGCCGCAAGCGCTGTTGACAACATTGGCACGCAACGCCACGCCGATGCCGAGCGACATACTGTCCGCGATCAAACACACCACCTGCATCTTCGGGCCGGCACAAGCGCTTCGGCAGCGTTAGCTGCGGCAATGCGAGACGCTGACGATAAAACAAACGCCACATATAATGGTAAACGCACGCTGCGCGCTCGACTGTATGACTGCAACCTTAGGATAATCTCGAAGTCACTGCATTACACCTCTGGCTTTGCTATTTCAGAGTCTTCAATGCTGTCAAATACAGCACACACCCCAGTCTCATAATATTACAGCCAACATCCTAAGCAACAGCAGACCACAACTGTAACAGCTATTTACACAAATCGGCTAACTCCTTCTTTTACGAAAGAGGCATCTCCACGTAACAACTACCACCTTCGTCTAATGAAAGCAACTGCATCTTCAGCAACGACAGACTGACGAAACTAGCAACAAACTTAGTAAGAGACACGCCCGCAAGCGCACACTTTTGCATAACTCGCCCGTCAACCTCAGCATACCCTTATGCGATGACGGTACAGAAAGGGAGCGGCAGCAATCGCATTTCCGAAAATGGGAATAAAGCACCGGCATTTCGTCAAACACGAATAACTCCCGTAAACTCACTGCTTCACGATTATCGAGTTATGGCGACGACAAACTATTGAAAGAAGAGGAAGGACCCAGTCAAATCAATGTAAAAATCCGAAGCATATAAGAGCGTACAAAATATATTTTTAATAGTGTTGCAAATATCTATAATCTATATTCAAGTAAATCAGCTTCACAACAGTATCTCTTGTTAAATTTCATAAAAAATGACAGACTCTGTTTGAAATTAAACTTGCATCAATATAACACAAACAAACTTTGTGCTGTGTAAGCAGTGCGCTATCTATGGTTAACGAGCATTTATGACATACTCACGTTCATAACAACAGATGGCTGCGTCAGCAAATGTCTGAAACCATCAAGCACAAAAAATACAGACTGTGATGATGTATCAAATCATGAACATACTGCCATATTCAAAGTATATTTAAAGTGTACAAAACACTCCAGAAAGGCACCGATTGAGTGATACGACGCAATCAGCTAGAGTGAAGTTTGAGGTATCTAACCAACACTAGTTAAAACAAGAATTGGGATGCCCTCGAAATTGCAAGTAGTTTCCCGCTTTAAAGCTAAATTTGTGACGTGTTATAATTGTGAAGTCTCTCAAGAGGCAAATCGCTGTCTTACTGTTAATGGAGTAAAAGCATGTAAGCACAAATACTTGCAAAACAGGTAATTTGTTAAAATTGTAGTCATTACAAGCAAGGGAGTAAAATAATATTAATTTCAGAAAATATGCGCTTCAAAAAAACAGTGTTTGCGTCTCTCCGGGGGCACAGTAAAAAAATGGCTGTCTGGAACTTAGATATATCGGTGACCGAACTTAAGCGTTTGCACTGTATTTTTAAATGCTATTTGACTTTGAGTCTTTCACTGAGTTTTAAGAACAACAAATTTAATTTTATAAGCTGCAATTTTAAAATCTGGCCACCACGAAAAATGTTAAGGGCACGACTTGCTCTTGGCACGTCAGAGGCCTACTATCGACCTCTTTTATTCCCAGTTTCAGTACAAAAAATCGCCCAGCACCTACTGTCCAAGTAAATCAATGCGACTGAAAAACAGCACCTGTTCGCAGACTTAAAGCAAAGTTGCTTTGAAAAACCCTTTTTCCCGTATGCAGTACTTTTATGATTTGATATAATTTTCGCACTATTTTATGTAGTTTTTATGCGATTATGATCATATACATAATAAAAAATATGCAAAAATTTTTAAGAACTAAACGGTAACTTATAATCTAATCGAAACTGTATTTTAAAATCATTTAATAAACTCTAATAAATCATACCATAAACTTATATTGCAATAAGTATTATGTAAGTTTAATCATGATTGTGCTCAAGCAACAACGAAAACACAATATAACATCAAAAAAACTATAGCTATCGTATGTCAACCAACTACTGAATATTCAGAAGTAACCATGAAGTAAATGGCAGTTTAATGAAAGCAGCTTTGACATTACAACTTTTCTTCGCTTTCAGAGTCTAAAAATATTGGCACAAGTAATGAGTTTGTGATAAGAAAATATTGATCGATAAAATGCACAAGAGATTGAAAACTGTACATGTTACATTTTGATTTTATTAAACTATTTATTAAACAATCAAAACTCAAAAACAAATAATGATTTTGAGAAATGGCAGCACAAATCTCATACAAAGGAAGTCAACAATATTTAAAAAATGAACATACTAAAAAATATAAATAACTCAAATGCACTGCATTTATACAATGTAATTTTGTTCAAAAAATATAACATTTTCGAAACGACCTAGGTAAAATCTCTAAAGGATTTTCTATAAGCACAACTGTACGAATATCAACATTTACGATTTGCGTGAAGCATTCATGTGTTCTACGGAGCAACATGTTTTTATTTTCTGCTTTTAAATGTTATAAATCGCCAGATTTGCCGCCATGGCTGAGCTCTGACAGTCAATGTCAAACAAACAAACGGTAAATACGTTATTCTGGCTTGCTATTCGGGGCCAGCTAAATCGTGCATACACTACAGCTGATAAGCAAACTTAGTTCGCGGCAAAAGAACACACGAGCCTGAATGATTTTGTAAGGTAAGTACGTGACGCTGCTGACGTTTAAGCACCGACATTTTCCTCAATGGCGCATGCGCACGCGAGAAGAAAAATGGTAATCCGCAAACGGCACGGCGACAAAAAATGTCGTATGAACTGGCAAATTCGATTTAAGGAAATCGAATCCATCAGTGTGGGCCTATCGAAAGCCCGAGTGACTGCGGACAGGTGTAGCTCGGACATTATGTGGGCGCTGTTCGGGTAGACAGACAATTCGCACCCATGATGAATTACAAACGACGACCGGCAAAACTGCAAGTTGTGCTGCTTGCGACTGCGGCTTTATTACCTGTGCAATAAAACACGTAATAATTAATACCCTATGAACAAGCCGCCACTGATGGGATGAAGTAAGAATACATTTAAAAATGATGTGTCCCTTGACCCCCGACATTGCTTTGACCCAGAGGAATAACACGATGCGCATGCTGGCACCGACCAGGATGCGACCTGTCAGAGCTAGCGATAGAAATGACTCGTATTTTCTGTACGAGGGGGAAGTTTTGTTGAGCACCCTGGCTATGAAAAGAAAACAAAAATCGGCGGAAGTACTGGCTGCAGTCTAAAATGAACTGAACAATATCTCATTTTACACTATATAAAAGTGCTTTTATTAACTTAAGTATTAGACAACATTTCGAAGGCAGTCTAGCGACTAACACAGGTACACTATTTACCTGATGCTGTAAATAGTGAATAATTTGTTTGAGAAACATAAATATTTAATTTTCTTCGGTCATTTTTGGCCAGTATGACATTTAAGAGGCAAAAAATCGGTAATACAGATGTTTATACAACCTGTCGGGGAAAAAAATGTGCTTTCAAAGAAGTTGATAATGTTAATCTGAATCATGGCTTAAAAGCAGTGTACCAAGTGCCCATAAGAAAATACCTATGCTAATTTAGAATGGAGCAGTCAAGCTTAAATATAGAAGAGCACTGATAAATAATTGGCAAAATATTGTTAAAAATGATACTAATAAGTAATTTTAATTTTACAGATAGAAATGTGTTTAAAGTATTATTTAATTGACATGGTAAAAATGTTTATTAAATTTGGGCTAATATGTTTTGTCCTCATGTTTATATTGCGTGTTCGTGCAGAATATAGTATGACCCACCTTATTTACTTTAATCGTATGTGCAATATTGTGACCTGACTGTAAGTATTATGTATGGTACTTAAAACTAGTATAAACTGTACAATGCAGTGTCAGCTACAGTAATGATTATTAACAAAGGTATATAATATAATCGTAATAGATATTTGAGGACTGTACGTAGAGAAAGATGCATCATTGAGAGTGTGCGTACGTCTACTCAGGCCAGTAAATAGGCATTATGAGCAGTGTTTCTCTAATTGTAAAGAAGTGCTATAATAATAATTAACCCTGTTATTGAAAAACAATTAAAAAAACACAAGCAGAAAAATCGAGCTCTTTGGCGAAAAAGTGATAATGAGTTTACCGACCAGTTGCTATCGACGACGAAACAGGTGATCTAAAGACAATATATTTAAATGCGGTAACATTAAAACCAAATAAAGTATAACGAGTACTCATGGCTTATGCACTAACATTAAACTAGTGCAAAAATTATAATGTTGATTATTTTCTAAAATTAAAATTTTGTTAAACCATAAACTACGCTTGTATGTCATCATAGGAATATTATCAACCGAAAGAAGTGTCGCTACTCATATGGCATTCAGCTACAAAAATACTATCTCACTCTGTTTACTTTTTATATTACAAAAATCTCTTATCGCCGGCATGCTGTGCCAACATATACTGTTCTTTGACACTTTTACGATCTTTCTGAGGCGATAACGTTGACAAGTATTATTTTTTCAAACTCTTTCTTCTTTTTCACAGTTTGTGTTTTGTTCATCTGTACCTGAGCCACTTCTGATTTCTTCAGAAACAGCGCACTTTATTGACACTGCTTGTGCACTGTATTAAGATTTATTTCAAGATTACCTGATTTTTATAAATTTTAATTTGTGTAATAAGCATAGTAGTTGACAAATTTGAGCCATCTTTAAGTTTAATGTCATCAACTATGAGTCTTTTAAACTGTCGGAAAGTACTATACTATTGTAACACCTTATGTGGCATGCTGATATCAGAAGTTCACTATGAAAGCCAGAAAGAAAGATCGTGCTTTCGCTTGACCACACCTCTCTGAAACTAACGGTGTCACAAAAAATGCTGATGACCTGCATTCTAGCTCAAGGTCTGTTGACGAATCTCTGGCTAACTTCGGCATTCTCTATGTGCCAACACAACAATCTCAGGCTGAGCTTACTCGTCTAGCAATACTCTCATTGCTGATTATAACAAATAAATTGTCAAGAATCATTCCCCATCCTCACCTTCAAAAGATTTCAAGACATGTTCTTTCATTTACATTCACCAGGTTGCAGTGACAAACAATATGACACCCCATTTTTAACGAAAGTCTCACAAGTTCTACAACTTCTCTCCGACTCTTCTTTGAAGGTATCTTCGCTGTTAAATGTGTTTCGTGTACGTATTGTGTCGTTCTATTATTTCTGCATGTTTCGGAAAATCACCATTGTGACCTGACTTGAAATACCGATCCCTTGATAATGAGAAAAATAAGAAGTATGAGAAAGTAGTATACAGGCTGTCTCAAACTTTTCTGGGTTGTTAACTGCCTCGCCTCGAAGCCAATCATCGTCGGTGCTGACGCGTGACGCTTTCTTACAGTACTCCATGCATTTTGATCTACTCGACTGGTCACGAAAGATTGATTACCTGACATGCAACTGAGGCCACTGGCTTTGTTTCAGGACCACTCGCCCTGATATGCGCAGGTGGCAAGCGGTGGCATCTACGGTTACAGCACGACACGGTCCGATGAAGGAAGTTGTTTACATGACTTCGGCCGTGAAAACTTCAGTACGGTACTATCTGACTCGCTGGTTTCCGTTGGATGAAATTGCGCTGACGAAACTGACCGAGGCGATGGACGGAAAAAGAATTGTATCTGGCCGGACACGTTCAGCAACTGGTGGTCGATCAGGCGAAGGGTCATCTATCTGGGTGAACATAGATAATATCTTGCGTGCTCGGCAGGCTATCATCAGTGAAAAACGCAAAGCAGGAAAACGGCACCTTATATTTGGCAAAAATATCGGCCCAATAAAATTTGAGAAGTCGCTGCTGGAGCCAATCAGCTCATTTCTAATGATACCAGCTAAAGTTATTCTTTCTTTTCTTCATATCGCTTGAACTAAATCGTGAGTGGAAATCATTTGTTTATTTCATGTCACAGTGAGTCAGTTTTAACATGTTCTTCATGTTTACTTTGCAGCATCAGAAAGTAAACTTTCTGACGATCTGAGTGTGATTTTGCAGAGTGCCACTTTCGGTGATATTAAGCACCTTTTAATTTTCCAGATAATGGGCACGACAGAACTGACTAACGATCGCTCTGGCAGGTTCATAAACTGTGATCCTTCTGGCCGCTTCGAGTGGCTTTTAGTAAAGTCGTGGCCATCAATGCCCACTTGTCTCAAGGACTGAGCATGCGCGTATGGCAGAGAATAAATCAGCAAAAATAGCAATATAACACAAAAGTAAAGGTTTCATTCCCACATCAGCAGTCAAAAAAATTTGGCACGACACTATTCAGATTCTTCGACGAATGGGTAAACACGAAGGCCCGCCTATTTTTCATTTGATGTTTTGTAGGTGGGGCTGTAAACTTCTTTCGCCAAACAAGTTTACACAGAGCATTCCATCTGCTCGCAGCTTTACGTAACTGTCGTTGCATTTCATTCTCAAATCTCTTTTCTTTGGCCTTCCAAAGACCGGATACCTGAAAATTTCATTCAAATTGAACCGAAAGACAACCCAATAATGTGTTTTTACAGGCTTATTTTAAGCCAGATTTGTAATGTGTTATTAACATTCTGTATAATACAGGTTGTAATATGAATTTCTAAATAGGCAATCATTTTCCAAATAAGCAACTGAAACACTGTAAAACACTCACGAATCAGCCCAATATTGAAATAATTTTTCTGACGTGTTGCAATAACGAAAAATATACATACACAACAATACAACGTCGTAGCCAAAATATTATAAAAACCAAACGAAAATATAAACGACTCACACAATAAGCTATAACGAGGATATACAACGCAGTACTGATTTTGCAACATGGAACGCAGTCGAAAAGCACAACATTTGAAGCATAACGCTACATTTTCTCCACTAGACCAGTAATGAGACTTAGAACCAAGGCTGTTTTTTACTATGGTAACATTCCACACTTATTAGGACTACGAATACTAAATCGTTTTCAATAATAATGACAACAATTTATTAAAGTAAAACTGACAGAATTCTTCCATATTATATCGCCTATCTATACCTGTAACCATTTCTTCGTTTCACTGTAAAGACCAGCATTCATTTGCATATGAACAACTTCATGTTTACCCTTAAAAATCAGTACGACTATGAAATACTTTACAAGCAACTGCTTAATAGAAGGCAAATAACTTCAAAAGAAGGACTGACATAATACAAATCATTATTTTCTTAAATAAATATGTGAAGAATATTAGATCACTGTCATCAGGTAATACTATGTGAAGCATTTTTATAAGAGCTTCAATACTAATCGAAATCAGGTAAATAAATAAAAAATAATTTTATTGACTAAAGCAGGCTATTCAGTGTAATATTTTGTTAAACGAATGAAGCTGCGATCGTAATATTAATTTAATACGCTATGTAAATAAAAAAGATTATTTTGTATCAGATGTGCGTATATATCTTAGATAAGCAGTGGCTTGCACCATCATGTCGAAGACAGGTAGGCGTCAAGATTCTCTCAAATAAAGATTACTGAAATAAAGTTTTCTTTTTTTCATATTACATTTGTTACTATTTTATAAAAATAAATTAACTCAGAATAATAATAAAAACAAACTCTCCCCAAAAAAACATCTATCTAACAAAATACTGAGATACCGAAACGAAAATGCGATAAGTTGTTACTAGAAAAATAGAAAACAAGCAAAAATGCATATACGGTCTATTTTACAATTAACCTGTGGAGTAATTACGTAGAAAAAAGCAGGGAGTAACTGCAAATAGAAATGCTGCCAAATCTGCAGTTACTTTAAGAAAAATGGGCAATAAGCATTGACCAGCTGAAAGCTCGATACAAATGTGTTGTGTTGATTACATTGCTACAAGATTTCTTTATTTATTGTGTAATGAGAATTAAAAATCAAAGTACACAAACGATAAACAAAAGTTCATGACATGGTGATTATTGTATAAATAAAAAAAGAATGCATAGAATATTTGAAAAATTGTTTATTAAGAGCCGCGACATTTCTCATCTGCTTAGAGTTTTACGCCTGTAGACACAAATTACACGCTACAAGCATTACGTGTCTAACACAACTTTCATGACTGAAAACGAATTTGGATTTGAAATAAACACAGAATCGAAGGAGAAAAAAGAACATAAATTTCCCCATTGACACAAATATCCGTTTGTTTATTGAAACAAAGTAAAAAGAATTCTGAAAAACCGGTGTTGTTCATTTCATCGTTTCAAAAACACTCGCAGCATCTGTCTTCGATCATTTGTTATGCTATTACTAAAAAATAATCATTGCAAAAAAACACCATTCCGAAATGAAGGCCCACAAAAAAGCTGCTGTTTGAACATACACGTTCAAACGCAGAACCAGCACAAAAGCACACTTTTGTTAAAGAAACTATACCATATTCGAAATAAAACAGCCAACGTGCAACTACCATAGAAAATTTAAAATGTTGGAGAAACAAAAATTTAAAGTACAAACAAATATAAGCCATTACTATGTAAATGTCGAACTTTTATGACTACACTCAACATTTATCAATTTTGACAATACAGTATTGAGTGTTAACAAAAAAAAAAGATAACGCGAACGTCCATCTAAGAATTAAAAGAAGTATAATTTTAATGAACTTTACAGTGGTGTTCTGCGAAATACGCAACAAGCTATTGACGTAAATATCAGAAGCGCTATAGTAACTGACATCTAACACTTTATCGTGAATATAACGTTAGGTGACCGCGTGATGATAGAGTACTGTATTGCGACACGAGGTGTTCAAATAAAAATCTCAGGCCTGGATAAGTAATTGCTTGGTCTTTGACCTTTAGTAAGTGCCCTGGCAAAGGTAATCGCTGATACAAGCAGGTTTATGCCTCTAAATAGTAGTGTTCCATTTTATCGGCCTGTTTATGTAATTCACGCCAACACATTATCTCACTTTACACCATAAAAAATATAATTAAATCGACCACGCTGTCCAACGAAAACTCTGGGCCATTTACTATTCAGCGTAAGTATGTTGGTTTGATGGTCTGTTAAACAGCAAAACTCAAATGACATTTTAAACTGCGCATACGCCGACTGCGACACTTATGAACTCTCTTTAAATTCATAGATTTTATTTTCACATATTTTACGTAAAACACGGGGCTGATGGCTATTACAATGATACTATAACAGTAAATGCAGCTGTTTCCGTTATAGTAGAAAATAGTGAACACATACAGATTACTGAGCTAAGAACACATTATACTAAAAATAAAAACGGCGGGAAGCTTACATATACTATCTGCTTATCACGCATCGTTAAACTTAATTGATTCTTAGATAAGCTTAAATAATTCCGAAAATCCTAATGGCCCGTTATCATCATAATTCATAAGCAAATTTCTGTTTTTAAAATTTCTAAACTTTCATAAGAATCAAGTTCGTTTTTATTATCTACCTCTTAATTAATTTAATGTCGCCTACTCTATGGCCATTTTCAAGCATATGCATGGCAACACTGGACCTATCTGTGCGATGATATTTGACATGAGCTACGTGCTCTTTAAAACGAGTTTTAATAGGTCTCTTGGTTTGCCCTATATATATTAGTTTACAGTCTTTACAATTAATTTTATATATTCCCAATTTATCACACATTTCTATTGGGTCTTTCGGATTGCCTAAAAGATTTTGCAAGTTGTTATTACTAGAAGTTACTGTTTTATAATCAAATTTTGAAAATATTTTTTGAAGACCTTTTATGTATGTGGGATAATTTGGTAAGTTGTTATATTTCTTATCTATTTTGCTATTACTAGTTCCTAACGTTGTAATGTTTCTAATGTTTAACTTATGTTTATGTTTTCTAATTATGTTTGTGACAATTGATTCTTGAAAACCATTGTATGATGCAATCTGCTTAATATTTCGCAGTTCTTTATCAAAGTTTTGTTTTGACAATGGGAAATGTAATAAACGGTGAATCAAAAAGTTGAAAGATGCAGTTTATGTTGCATACTATGGTTGGAATCATTTGTTATAAACCTCATAGTGTTAGTGTCTTTACGATAAATATCTATATCTAGTTTGTTGCCATTTCTTGTCACTAAAGTGTCTAAGAAAGGTAACTTAAGGTTTGTTTCTGTTTCATAGGTAAACTTGATCGTCTCAAATTTTGAATTTAAAATTTCTACAAATTGCTGAGGGCTGTAAACTTTAGTGTCGATGACTGCAAAAACGTCATCTACATATCTACACCAAATTCTAGGAAAATAATCTAATTTATTTTTTATATCAGTTTCAAATTTACCCATGAACAGGTTAGCCATAAACGGAGATAAGCTGTTACCCATTGTTGTACCAAAATTTTGTTGATAAATATTATTGTTAATTTGAAAGTAGGTTTGACTCATACATAATCTTGCTAATTTAATAAAATTATCTACTTCTGAATTGTCTAAATGGTTTTGGTGTAACATATCTTTCAAATAATCTAAAGTGATATCTATCGGAATATTTATCAACAAAATTATGGTACAACAATGGGTAACAGCTTATCTCCGTTTATGGCTAACCTGTTCATGGGTAAGTGAAACTGATATAAAAAATAAATTAGTATTTTCCTAAACCTGATTTAGATGACGTTTTTGATCATCGACACTAAAGATTACAGCCCTCAGATTTAGAAATTTTAAATTCAAAATTTGAGACGATCAAGTTTACCTATGAAACAGAAACAAACCATAAGTTACCTTTCTTAGACACTTTAGTGACAAGAAATGGCAACAAACTAGATATAGATATTTATCGTAAAGACACTAACACTATGAGGTTTATAACAAATGATTCCAACCATAGTATGCAACATAAACTTGCATCTTTCAACTTTTTGATTCACCGATTATTACATTTCCCATTGTCAAAACAAAACTTTGATAAAGAACTGCGAAATATTAAGCAGATTGCATCATACAATGGTTTCAAGAATCAATTGTCACAAACATAATTAGAAAACATAAACATAAGTTAAACATTAGAAACATTACAACGTTAGGAACTAGTAATAGCAAAATAGATAAGAAATATGTCAAATTACCAAATTATCCCACATACACAAAAGTCTTCAAAAATATTTTCAAAATTTGATTATAAAACAGTAACCTCTAGTAATAACAACTTGCAAAATCTTTTAGGCAATCCGAAAGACCCAATAGAAATGTGTGATAAATCAGGGAATATATAAAATTAATTGTAAAGACTGTAACCAAGTATATATAGGGCAAACCAAGAGACCTATTAAAACTCGTTTTAAAGAGCACGTAGCTCATGTCAAATATCATCGCACAGATAGGTCCAGTGTTGCCATGCATATGCTTGAAAATGGCCATAGAGTAGGCGACATTGAATTAATTAAGAGGGTAGATAATAAAACGAACTTGATTCTTATGAAAGTTTAGAAATTTTTAAAACAGAAATTTGCTTATGAATTATGATGATAACGGTCCATTAGGATTTTCGGAATTATTTAAGCTTATCTAAGAATCAATTAAGTTTAACGATGCGTGATAAGCAGATAGTATATATAAGCTTCCCGTTGTTTTTATTTTTAGTATCGGTATCGCTGATGATAACAGCTTAGCTGTTGAAACACGTGTCGAGTCAAGTTTTTGGTGCAGTTTTTGGTGTTTTTCTGTTGGTTAAATAGACGCTGCAGTTGGTGTTCCTTTCCTTTGTAGTTAGGCATACGGTAGCGTTTGTCAAACTAACTAGGAAAAAATCGTCTCGACAGCGACATTGCGAAACAATGTTGTTAACAAGGCGTGAGGCGCCTCAAAGTATTCTTTGAGTAAAGCACGTAATATAACGTAAAGCGCTGTAAAAGGAAGACAATTAATAGACATATTGCAGTGATCGCAAAGTCGTTGTAATGCATAAATGTAAAACTATGAATATTGTTTAGTATTAAGATATATTTGTGTGTGTATGCAATGAGGATAAATCGTAATTAAGCGTACAGAAGTTATTCACTATAATTGCTCACCCTTTATTGTTATTATTGTTCCTAGAAAAAATATATGAAAGCTGTATGGTTCTAACTAAATTTTCTTAAAATGCTATTAATAGTTCAGTTACTCGCCGTTAACATTGTCAACGTTTCAATTCCGTAATATTTACATTCTGGAATTAATAACGGTTCAAGATACCAATAAATACAATGTGCGTGAAAATTTTCTTGTGAACTTTTAAAAACGTGATTACATAAAAAAATGTTATCAACCCAGCTACATAAATATAGTAAAGCCGGCTTATTGTAGAAAGCATGTGTTGTAGTAATTAAATTAATCAATGATCAACGTTATTCAATAAATAAAGTACATCGCAAAACAATAAATCGAGAAGCAATTGTGAATAAATTGGAAAGATCCAGAAAAAACGTCAAGGTTATAGCATACAGAGAACGTTGTTACATGATTCTTTTTGTATTACTGCACAGCAAGTTCTTTTTGTTTCCCCGAGTGATAGATGGCAGTTCCATTGTTCTACCGCTTTATTCAACGTCATGTTCTTTTTTGGTAGGGGAACCGGACGTTTTAATTTACTTTTGTCCGCTGTCTTCGTGCTGGTCGATTGATTATTTCTGTTCTCTGTTATCTGAAACGTGCAAGTACTTTTAATTTTTACATCTGCAGTAATCGGCTAGCATTTTGATAGTGATATTTTATTAAACCAATCTTTAGTACGTTTTGAAAAAATTAGTCTAATAAGCTGCCAGGGCGCGTTGATACACGTATGGGGTTGCCGTCTTAGCCACATCGCAATTGACACGATCATTTCTACATCCACAAATTGCGACGATTGGAACGCGAATCAAGCATAATTAACACAACAAACACAATTAAGAAAATGCTGACAATCGGGAAGCATTTTAACGACACTTAAAGCGAACAAACCTACTTCGTACATATACAATGAGGTACCTACGATAACAAAAGAAGGTCAAAGTTCCATCAGTCACAGTGAAGTTTAGTTTAGTGTAGTTTAAGTACAGTTCGATTCGACACTAAACTAGCGTCGATCAGTTCGCAACGCTGACCAGCGGTCAGCACGAGCGTGTCGATAACGTCTAACCCGGCCAGCAATCTTTCGGCCCGACATGTGATACCGCGGTGTCAAGCATCACACATCAGCACATACTAAGCGAACTTACTATTTTTCGCGACCTACACCACTTTATTAATTTATGTAAATAGTACATTACGATAACTGTAAGTAAACGTCAATAAACGCATCTAAACACAAAACGACAACACGGCAACAACAACAGATATAACTACAAACATTTTTTATATTTACGCTTTGACATTTAACGACATGAACGGTAAAACCTTCCACTGCGCCCGCTACGCTCACTGCTGCCCAACACGTCCACGATACCAACATTAAGGCTGCCACAACTACGTCCGCCAACACAATGAATGACTCATTTGCGTCCGCTATAGACATCGCCGGCCGGCGCAGCATTCTCACCGCATTTGATGATGTAACGGACATCCGCGGGCTGTGGACTCTAAACGAAGACGTTTTATTAACGCTATTGAACAACAAAAAACCTGCCAGATAAAATGCAACAACCGCAGCAGCAACCACCGGCACGACCGTTGTTTCAGAGGAACAAGCGATCGCAACGCGTACAATATGTCTCAACGACGCCGTCAACGATCAATCGCGCTCGCACACACGTCACCGCGTCCTGAAGCCAGTCTTCGACGTACATTCGCGTTGGAACCGCATGCTTCCCCACACGTCACGAAGTTTGGACGCCTAGTTCTGACGTCCCATTTGCCTGTCGCATACAGGATGTCACAGGGCAATATGAACTCGCGCACATAAGCTGTCGAATACAGCACGGCGCACCACAATTTGCCTCTCCAAGCCAGTCATCAAACCGCAGCGTCCGAAACAGCGCCAACAAAGCGCACCGAACCGCAGCATTCGCAACAGCGCAAACGAGAGCGCAACAAACCCGAAGCATCTGCAACGAACCAACAAGAACCCTACAACGCAACAAGAAGATAACCACAAAACAATTTTTTTGCATATCTTTGCCTAACAAACTTCGACACTCTTTATCATTTCTACATCCGCATATTGCGGAACGCGGAATTTAAACGTACAATTAACACAACAAACGCAATTGAAAAATGCTGACAATTGAAGCGTTTCTAACGACTAACTAGCACAAAGCAAACAAACCTACTTCGTACATATAAAATGAAGTAGGTAAGATAACAAAAGAGTCGAGTTTCATCAGTCTGATTAACTTTAGTTTAGTGGTTTAAGTACAGTTCAATTCGACATAAACTGGTGCCGACCAGTTCCTTAGCTGACCAGCGGTCAGCACGAGCGCGTCGTGCTTTATCAACCCGACCAGCAATTTCCGACCCGACATAATACCGCGGCGTCAGTATCACACATCAGCACATAGTACGCGAACTTACTATGTTTCACGACCCTACACCACTTTATTCATTTTATGTAAATACTACATCACGATAACTGTAAGTAAACATCCAATAAGCGCATCTAAACACAAAACGACGACTCTGGTTAAACTGGCGTTTAGTATACACCTAAGCGCAACACACTTAAAAATAATAACAATGACAAACTAAAACATTGAATTAAGGTAAACCAAAATACATATCAACAAATAATTCATTCTACGAAAAATGACTAAATAATTTCAATTATGAAAACTCAACAGGTACTCTACAATTGATGATGAGATTTATTTAATATAACGAACTGCTACCTAGTAGTAATTATATAGTTTATTTAAAAGTTAAATTCAAGCAATTACTTTCTCCTCGCACTATATTAACTTTATTATACAAATACATGTTCTACAACAGTCAATAATGAATACACATACAAAATGAAATTAGTCTTGCTCCCTCAAACACTGAATTTTGAAACAAGAAATGTAACGAATATCACGTATATTATTACTTGGCTGTTTTATCAAAACTGATGTCTATCTAAAGTTTCTTTGATCGAATCGCTTTTATTTTTTAGCTGACTTTCTCTAATGTTATTTGCGCATTTATGCCAACCCCTATCTCGTTTTCAGGATTCGCGTGAGATTGTACCCTCAAATTGGTGTATCTTTCACCCTCTACCGGAACATTTCCTACCCGCTTCATCAAGTTCTACCCTGAAAGAAAACATTGTTAACTGCCGAAAGGTGTAACAAGAAACTTATCCACACAGTACTTAACAAGATAACGTTATTGCTTGTATAATAATGGTTGGTAAATTCCTTTACAGGCACTAGAGCGAGAAATCATTAATTTCAATATTTGTACACCGATGGCAATTACATGTGAATATTGAAATAGTTCTGAAAGCGAATTTGCGTAGATGACTGAATATCGGGGTTTTAGCAAAAAAATATATTTTGTTTACTGTCCTGTTTTCATGGAATTATACCAACCAATATCGTTCTTGTTTGTATAAAAAAGCCAAAACGCATTTTCTTACCGAAACAATAAATTTAGGAAACATATAATTTTCTGCGTATGAACACGTTTTGTTCCTATAGATAAATTAAGTGCCAGGATTCGCTTGAGCGTTTATCGATATGCAGCAGCAACATCAACTTGAGTTTAAAGTATCAAAAATTGTCTGTGTTTGTAACTGTATGTTAAAATTCATAAGCAATTTATTTAGATTGCAATCTAAAAATTATACCTATTATATACGTTCAACCGTCGGTTACCGGTTTTATGAGCACTCCCAGTTCATTCATTATTTCATTATTTGGACCGTAATCTCGACATAAAGCGTTTTATTTCACTGTTTTATTAAGTAATAATAGTAATGTACTGAGCAACAATAAAATATTTTGTCAACAACGGTAAAACCTGTTATTGTGGGTTAATTTAGGTAATGCAACATTTTTTTTAAACAAATTTATATTTCATCTTCTTGAACTGTATTAAAGTCAAAATTAATTATTTTTTATATTTCATTCAATATAAGTAACATCGTCAATGCACACCGTTTTAGTATTTAATGTCACAAATAAAATTACCTGCAACACATTATAAACACCAAAATTTTAAATGTTCAAATATTATTGTTTAAAATTAATTTCGTGATACACAATGTTATTTATGTTTTTAAATGTTTACAGAATTTTATAAGCTTTCTTCAAATTAATTTAATTTTAAAAGTACTTTTTAATATAATGACATTTAGGAAACAAAACAGAAATAGGAAAAAAGAAAATATTGCTATTAGTAAATGTTTAATTTCATTTTAACTCTAACATGCACATTCCACTTTTCCTTTAAAAGATAAATGTTAACTCTAGAATCTTTCATTTTGTAGAAATTCTATAATTTCATTTCAATTATGAAACATAATCTTCAGTTTTAAATAAAAATGAATTAAATTTTCATTATGTACATAATTTTAATTTCTTAAATAAAAAATTAATTGAATTTCCATTATGTACGGGGTGTCCCATTTTCGTTGTAATTGCGGGGTGTCTCGGTTATTAGTAAAGGTGGCGAAATGCGATTTTTGCAATACCGTGCTACTTTTTATGAAACAAAAGATCCCATTAGTAAATTGTTGTAGCTCTCTTTGATTTTCAGATACAGGGCGTTATTGAAAAATTGCATTTTCAAACATCATTCGTAAGTCGGCTATCTGTTGACGTATTGGAAAGATAAAATTGATCCTAATAAAACTTTTTACGTAGAATTTAGTGACATGCTTGAATTTTTTGGAATATTGTTTTGAGATATGATCCAAACTTATAATTTTTAATGAGACACTCTATATATTTTAATGTCATTAAATTGCATATTTTTTCTCTTTAAAACTATACCGGGTGATTCAGCTAACCCGTTAATTAAGAAGTTTATGGACTTCCCGTTGAAATATTTGTTTAAAAATTTGGAACAGAGGATTGCTTAAAAAGTTCTATTTAATTAAAATATTTCAGCCCTTCTAGCACTTCCGGTATACACCGGAAGTGGCTACCAACTATCTTATTTTAAATAGAATAGATATATTTTTTGTATATTTGGATTCTACGCTAAAATCTGAGTTACCTTCATGTAGCACAACCTATATGAAAAATCAATAGTTTTTTGAGATATTCTCATTTTTTGAAAAATTGGTTTTGTAGTATTGTTTTCAAACGCTTGTCAATGATTGAAAAAGAAAGTTATAGTAATAAAATTTGGGCTATACTTAGGAGGACTGTTAAGTTTTTAAATGATGTGTAATTTGACATCTCATTATTTACAGGGTGTTCAAAATGTTTGGCTAAATTTTGACTAACTTCAACCTTACAAAATCAATTTTTAAATGGAACACTCTGTATTTTGTTGCTCTATCTGATGGAGAATTACATTTGACACACAATATTTCTTTAAAAAAAAAAAATAATAAATTCTGACTAATGGCCTGTGGAAGTTAAAACAATGTGCCTTATTTATCAAACTTGTAAACGTCGACGTGACACATTATACACGATATGGAAATCCACCAAGAATATTCAGAAAATGAAGACATACTAAATTTATTTTTATTCACGGAGAATGTTGTTACAAGATTATTGAAAGAATTTGCCGTTTGCTTAACGAGAGATATCTACATTTATGGTCCCTAAATAAAATTACATTGCAAAAATAGAAGCAAATTAATTTAATTATTAATTTAGCAACTGTTCGATATGCCGTCCGTGGTTTTCTAAGCACAATAAAACTCTTCTGTTAACTTCAGCTATTGTGGATTTTTGAACCATTTGCACATCTACTTCAGCGAAGGCAGTTCGAACCCGATGTAATAAGTCATCTCTGTTATGGATTGGCCTTGAATAGACTTTAGTCTTGACATACCCCCATAAAAAAGAATCCAGGGTGTTAGGTCAGTTGATCTGGGAGGCCGTAGAGATGGACCATTGCGTCCAAACCAACGATCTTCAAACATATGGGATAATTCTTGACAAACGTCATGGGTTAAATGGGCTGGAGCACCATCCATTTGGTACCAACATGAATTTAGAAGATTTAGGGGCAAATTTTCCAAAAAATTTGAAATCACTCCTCTAAGCATTTCTAAATATTTGCGAGAATTTAAATTTTTGTCATACACTTCAAAACAAACACGATTATCCATAATCAAACAAAAAACATTAAAACTAAATGTGTCTTGAAAGTTACCTTCGCGCACCATCCGAGGATTTTGTTCTGCCCAATAATGCCAATTTTCCTATTAATGATTCCTTCTCTACTAAATTTTGACTCATCGGTCCAAATAATTTTTTTCAAAAATTTGGGTCTTCCTGAATAAAAAATAAATTTAGTATGTCTTCGTTCGAATATTCTTGGTGGATTTCCATATCGTGTATAATGTGTCAAGTCGACGTTTACAAGTTTGATAAATAAGGCACATTGTTTTAATTTCCACAGGCCACTAGTCAGAAATTATTTAATAAAATATAGAAATATTGTGTGTCGAATGTAAATACGTCGATAGCAGGAAAATAGTAACATATAGGTATAGGGAACCTTTATGAAGATTGAAAGTCCACTTAATTCTCCATCACATAGAGCAACAAGATACAGGGTGTTCAATTTAAAAAAAATGACTTTTGGGCAGTTGAAGTTAGTCAGATTTAATGAGATGTCCAAATTACACATCATTTAAAATCTTAACAGTTCTCCTAAGTATTGCCCAAATTTTGTATATTTGTTGTTTGAAAACAATACTACAAAACCAATTTTTCTCAAAAAAATGAGAATATCTCAAAAACTATTGATTTTTTATATAGGTTGTGCTACATAAAAAGTAAATCAGATTTTAGCGTAGAATCTAAATATACAAAAAAATATATTATTCCATTTAAAATAAGAAAGTTGGTAGCCACTTCCGGTGTAACCGGATCTGCTAGAAGAGCTGAAATATTTAAATTAAATAGAACTTTTGAGCAATCCCTATTCCAAATTTTTAAACAAATATTTTAACGGGAAGTCCATAAACTTCTAATGAATGGGTTAGCTGAATTACCATGTATATAATAGTTAATATTTTCTATTTTAAATATGTCAAAACTTTTAAGCAATGACATCAACATCCCCTTTTTTGTTTTGTTAAAAAATAAAAAAAATGCCTTTTACACTTATGCACATTTTAATAAAAAAACAAAAAATAATAATATAAAATTACAGATTACAAATATTGTTCAGAAATTCACAAACTTTCGTAATTCTGTTTAATGCATTTAAAATTACATTTCGTCCCTCTAAATCTTGGTAAGCTTGACGGGTTGCGTTTTGCAGTTCTAGGACATTGTTACGTCGATTGGCATAAATATTACTTTCTAAGTGGTCCTATATAAAGAAGTCTAAAATTGACAAGTCCGGAGACCTAGGGGGGCATCTTATGAAGCACCACAAGTACCTATCCAACGATTTGAAAAGGTATTATCAAGATAAATCCTAACAATTAACGTATTATGAGCAGGTGCTCCGTCTTGTTGAAATATTATCTTATTTTGGCTGCTCAATGGAACTTCATCCAGAAATTCAGGCAGAATATTTTCAAGAATTTGTAGATACCGATTGGCTGTTAGAGTACCCTCATAAATAAAATATTTAATTGTAATTCTTAGGATGAAACTAAAAACCACAAATCCAAATCGCCCTTGTTGTTTATGTTCAAAAATAATATGGTTGTTTTCTAGAAACAATGTCGCGTATTATGCCGAATGAAAACTCCTACACTGCTTATAAAAGCTTCATCTGACCATATAACTTCCTACAGTAGTTTCTGTCTAGCCGAATTGGATTTAAATACCAATTGCAAAAATTTTCTGCAAAGAAGTTTTGAGTTACTGCTACACTTGCTAGAACAGCCATTTCTTGATTTTATTTGTTTGCTGTACTATAGATTTTTGACTTGGATTTCTAAAATGAGTCGTAATTAATCAAATTCGATGTAATTCTAGAAAAAGTTACTTTATTCGGCTGCCTTCTTTTAATTAAAATCCTTTACCTAGTAAAGTATAGTTCAGAAGCTTCATCGGCGTTCTCGTTGGTGTTAAGAAAACACTTGAGCATAACATATTTTTCATAATGCTCGAATTTGTAGTTAATATCCATAATTCTTACTAAATTTATTAAAAGCTGCAAATTAATGACGGCACTGATACCTAATTCTTACTGAAATGTCAATAGTTATTTCTTGTTATGATAACAAATTTAGATTTTTTGTTTTGGAATAGGGGCCTGTTTTTTTGATAATTAAATATCAGCAAATACCATAATAGCTCTGACTTTGAATTATATATTTTAATAAAATACTACAATTTTGATTTTAATTTATGTAGATAAAATTAATATATCTTTAGAGTATCTTTGTCTGAATTAGGTATTTTCTTGAAATTTTGAGTAAAACCGTTTAACCAACTATGATCATACGATGTTAATTTCATTATTTTAAAAAAGTTTACTACAATTATATATTGTTTTAAAGAGAAAATTCAATTAACAACATTAATATATACAGAGTGTTCCATTTAAAAATTATAAGTTTGGGTCATATCTTAAAAATGGTACCTCAAGAAAAATTTCAAACAAGCCACTGAATTCTACGCAAACACTTCAATAAGAATCAATATTTACTTTTCTAATAAGTCAACAGATAGTCCAGCTACGAGGAATGCTTAAAAATGCTACCCTTTCAAAATCGCCCTGTATCTGAGAACCGAAGATGGCTACGACAATTCTACTTACGGCATCTTTTTATTCATAAAAAAGTAGCACGGTATTGCAAAGGCCGCATTTTTCTGCTTTAAAATAAATTACTAATAGGACACCGTACATAATTTTTAAATCTTGAATGAAAATTGTTGAATTTTTATTTTGTACATAATTTTAATTCAAATTAGATTTATCACTAGACTCTAGGAGTTTTAGTTTTTTCACAATAAGTTCTTATGGTCCATCGTTATATGCACTTAAAACCTTAACTCCCTAGATTCTAGTGATAGATTTAATGTTGTCATTTTATGATAAGAATTAAATTTATGTGCATAATAAAAATTTAATTAAAATTACGTACAGGGTGGACAAATTTCGACGTTTGTATAGGGTATCTCGGTAACCATAAAAGATAAAAAAAATGGATTTTGAAAAGTGGCTATATCATAGTTGTTTATTAAGTTAGAAAAAAACTAGTAATACCTTCTTTAGACACTTTTTTGAGAGGAATTGAATGACATTGACCGATTTTAAATATCTACATTTGTTTACGAGTTATAAAATACTTCAATGGTTATCCAGAAAGAGGACAACCTCATAAGTCTATTTTTTTAAATTAAAAGAAAATCTCACGAATCATGGAACATTTGACAAGCCAAGACCAAAAAATTACAACATTTAAGATGCTGAAGAAGTTGCTATAAATGTAATAGGAATAATTCGTGAGATTTTCTTTTAATTAATCAAAAATTGACTTATGAGGTGGTCTTCTTTCTGGATAACCATTGAAGTATATTTCCGATGCAATGTCGGAATTGTTATTATTTTGAATAAAGCAAATCGCAAAAGAGTGGTTCCACTCACGACCCGAGCACGTAGCGTTGTCATTAGCAAATTTGAAGTAGGAGTTAACAAAAATGTTTTCGTGCAGGAAAGATCGGATTTCGATAATGCGAAAATTCCAATATCGGCGTTGGAAAAGAGGTGAGCAATTTTCAAGCTACTTTCACGACAAAGTACGGTAAGGAAACAAATTGAGGTTACAGGTACCACGATCTTATAATGTATGTGATCGAACGACTAATAGATCCGAAGTTTTGACGAATCGGGGATCCGTATACAAAAGATCTGGATATATCCGTATCCGGATTTGAATATAAAAATCGGATTTGGATCTAGGATCTGGTTCTAAGATCCGGATTTCAGAACTGTTTCAGGTATATAATTGCAGTATTCTTTATATTTGCAGGCAAAGTGTTTTTGAATTTGCATCTTCTAGTTCTTCTATATTCAATAGGAATATTGTATTTATTTCTTCAGTAACAGTAGTTTTAAAAAGTTTTACAGGTTCGCATAGTAAATCATCTTCACTTATAATTAAAAAATTTGTCACTAGAGATACCATTACGGGTTTTGCCGTCGACAATGTTACATATTGTTTAGATGAAAGTAATGCAGTAGCTTTTTCAAAAGGATCAAGTATTATGACAAATTTTTCCATAGTTGCCCAACTTTCTTAATGGAGGCTTAAATTCGCAGCAGTTCTAGGCGGAGTAACTGTTCTGTCTGTTAAAACGGCATTGATAGCCTGCCTTTGTTCCACTAAACGCTTAAACATGTAGAATGTGGAGTTCCACCGTGTATTATTTCTCTGTATGAGTTTATGTTGGACTAAATTGAGTTGTTGTTGCCTCTTTTTCAAAGCTTCGCTGGCAACGTTTGAATGGTGAAATGGGCCACTATATTGCTACCAATTTTGATAATTGTTTCAATTGTAGTTGAAGAGCTCAATCCACGATTAACACATAATTGTAACGTATGCTCAAAGCAAGGAATATTTTTGCCAACAGTATGTTTACTTCTTGTGATGGCACTAGCATTATCGTGAACCACAGCACATATTCTTCTTGTAAGATTCCAATCAGTTATTACACTTTCTATTTTTGATTTTAAATTTTTAGTTGTGTGACACTCCGGCATTTCTTGTGTAACTAACGTTAATGCAGAATGTTGCCAATCTGTGGTAATGCAATGTGCTGTAACTGTACAGTAGGATTTTGAAGATCTTGATGACCATGTGTCTGTTGTCAGTGATACATATTGACTTTTAGTCAATATGCTCATCACATTTCTTTCTAAATTTTCATATTTCAGATGCAAACTTCTGGTAATGGTATGTCTACTTGGCAATACGTAATTTGGAGCTAAATACTTTATCAGTGCATTAAATCCATCATTTTCCACAAAACTCATGGGAAGCATATCGTTTGCGATCATTGTGGTAATTCTTTGGGTAATATTCTTCTAATATCTTCTATCTTCTTCCTTCCTTGAAAAGAAATGAGTCGTAATTTTGGGCTGAGCAGTCTCAGATGTGGACGTGGAGCATACTGATGTGACAGAACCAGGAGCTAATGCTTTCTTAGTTGTCGGAGTAGGAGTACTAAGAGGAGTAGATGAGTTTGAAACAGCCGATGTGTTATCTCCCACTACCCCACTTTCCTCATCTGAAATATTTTCTATTGCTTCGACCCTGAAATTAAATTAGTTACTTTAATTAACTGTTCAAAAATTCAAATATGAAATCAAGTTGATACAGTCAGGACAACTATTATTTTGAAAATTTGCAAAATAGAGAAAACGCGACTGAATGTGTTGGCATACCGTAACAGATTTAAAACTTTGAAACTTGATTGCTTGTTACGACAAAATAAAGATATTTTTAAAAAGTGACACATGTAAAATGTAATTATGAGTTTTTCGTGGTTTCGTTATATTTGAAAATTGGTAAAACAATGGTTGGCTCTAAAAAATTCAAAACCCTATAGATATTTACGTTTACGTGTTCACCTTTGCTTTTTCTGTCTTTTTCGGCAAGAAAAAGTGTTTTCTTTTTCATCCTCCTTATGGAAAGATCTAATTGTTTCCAGAGAATACCAGTGCTCCCACCACTTTTAAATTCTCTTTTACATATGTCACAGGTAGCAATTTGGAGAGTTCAATTTTTCTTAAAATATTTCCAAATTGAACTCATCTGTAAAAAATACAATACCAAACTCCGTAAAATAGTTTCAGCAGCTATAAAATGCATTTTATAATATCCTGAGTGTTTTTTAATAGTGACACGTAAGTCCTCTAATATTTAGGACAAAACATTTTAACTCAGTCCGTTGGAACATGACATAAATCCAGATTGAGTTACGTATTCAGTTGTTTTTGGCCACGTCTGATATAAAGCCTAGGCGTTTTATATTTTATAATACGACTCATTCATCACAATACGTCCGCGGCGCTTAAAATAACTTACATTGATAACTTCCCATTGACAGGCACAAGCACAACTAGTTCCCTAACCTGCACAAAAACAAAACACAAAACCTACCGCACGAAATACGTCTAGACTAGTTAGGAAATTAATAGGCTAAATGATAAACAACAGAAGACCACAGAACGATGAGAAATGTCCTGTCCTACCGTCGAAGAGGATTTGTGGGGGGAGAGGGATATTCATGTTTTAAAAATAAACCAAAGTAGGCGGATGCATAATAAACAATATAAGTCTGATCCGAATTGAAAATGATCCGGATCTGATGTACAGCACTTACTAGATAATGCTATTTTGCAATCACAAACGAAATTAAAAGAATTTAGTAGTCTCCACACATACTGCAATTAATGAATAAAGCGACCAATAGCAAAAGAAGTACTTCGGTGTCATATGGGGTACCACCGAAAAGGAGCCCGACACATTTCAGTGTGCAAACAAAACCAGTCGAGCAAGAAAGAAACACAGTGATCAAGTGTTACAATTGTGGTAGGAACGGGCACTTATCCATATCGTGTACAGCTCCAAGGCAGTCAAGGGGTTCTTGCTATAAATGTAGAGAAGTTGGCCATGATCGTCGTAACTGTACCAGGGGGCAAGAAGTAGCAACCACTTCCAGAACTGTGACAAGAGCTTCTGCAGACAGCACGGCCTTGTTAGTTCAAGAAACTCCTGTTCCGGTTTACCGTTTACCAGTAGTTATTCCAATTGGCAGCAGTACAACTAAACTTGAGGCGATTATCGACACCGGCAGTCCAATATCATTGTTATTAGAAGGTATTATTCCTAGTAGTATGGTAAGAAGTGAATGGCTCTAAGTTAAGTATAATAGGGCAAAATATTTGTAGTGTAAGAGTACATAATGTAGATGGTATAAAGGTTAGGTTTTTTGTTGTGCCAGCCATTACGATGAGGCAGAAGTGTTTGTTCGGTTGAGATTTTATTACCGACCCAAAATTAAAAATTTAGTTTGGTAAAACTTGTAGGGTATACAGATATGATGTGTCAGAAAACCTTGAATTTGTGTCGAATGATGTGCTTCTGGTAGATTGAAGTTATAAAGACACTTTAGGTAAAGCAACTTTAGCTACTAATGAATATTTGAGCGAAGAGGGTCTGTATGATAATTGTTATGTTAGACCCGAGAAACCAAAAATGCCTATTACCAATTTTGAAACTAACATTGTAGTTCAACAGAACCACACACCCTTCTTTTTTTGTCCTAGGAGAGTTTCAGTTTAAAACTGGGTTTACAGAAAAAAGAGGCAAATCCAAGAATTCTAAGATGGTCTTTAGTCTTAGAAAAGTTTGATTATTCTATTAAACATAGGGGAAACGCTGCCATAAAGCGTTGATGCGTTAGGTGTCATTTGATATTTGTGATGCCTTCGAGAGAACACTTGCGATTTATTAATCTCAGGATGAAATCATTTTAGATATGTACAGCACGTCGGCTGGAAGGGGACGAAAATAAATTTTATGAGTTACGTAATGGTTTAGTTTACATAAAGCATAAAGGGAATCCTTTATTTTACGTTTCTGAGGTCATGA
Source organism: Abscondita cerata (assembly GCA_030710515.1). Taxonomy (NCBI): domain Eukaryota; kingdom Metazoa; phylum Arthropoda; class Insecta; order Coleoptera; family Lampyridae; genus Abscondita; species Abscondita cerata. The sequence goes on from JALBCR010001286.1 coordinate 76,530, forward strand.
TAGATATCGGACATGTTGGAGTCGAGAAAGCCGTAGAGATCATCCAGCGCTCGTATTGGTTTTCACGAATGAGGAATATAATTGGAGAATATATTTCAAGGTGTTTAAAATGTATCGCTTATGCACCTAGTAGTGGTAAGTCTGAAGGAACTCTTCATAGCATTCCCAAAGGGAACCTCCCATTTAGGATCATCTACATTGACCATTGTGGTTCACTTGAGAAAACCCGGTTTCAAAATAAGTATTTATTGGTAGTTGTAGATGGTTTTACAAAGTTTGTTAGACTGTATGCGTGTAGAACGGAAGTAATCAAATGTATGTCTGATTACTTTGACGCGTAGAGCAAACCCGACAAGCTGATTTCAGACAAAGGTACAGCGTTCACTTCTCAGGAATTTAAAAAAATCTTGGAGGATTAGGGTGTTGCGCAGTCGTTGATTGCTGCGGGGGTGCCTAGGGCTAATAACCAGGTAGAATGGATAAACCGCGTAGTTGTGCCGATGCAGAATACAATATAAATGATACGATATCCCAAACTAGAGGCTGTACTCCTAGTACTTTATTGTATGAGATAAACCAGAAAGACCGCACTCTTGATACCGTAAAGCTATTTTTAGAAAGCAAATTAGGCAGTAATGATAGGGTTGATTTGTTAAATGTTAGGGATAGTACGGATAAAAATATACAAAGAAACTAAATGTAGCATAAGATTTATTATGATAAGACGCATAAAGACAGTACTAAATACAAAAAGGAGATTTAGTAATGATCCGGAATATCGACGTTACGTCAGGAGTAAATAAAAAACTTATCCCCAAGTATAAAGAACTATATGTGGTAAATAGACCTTTAGGGAATGACCGTTATGTTATTAAAAACTTGGACGAATATAAAAATAAAAAATCGACTTTAAAACATTGTAAAAATTATTTGAGTTATATATTTTTTAATATAACACCTTGTATATTATTATCTCAAATGAAAGATCTCTTTGTTCTATAATTTGTTGACATTTGATTCAGCCATTTTTAAGATATTTAAATTTATAACTTATTTTTCCTGGAGATCAAGTTGCCTTGAAAACGTCGACGTTTGCATTAAACGTAACCCTATCAACGAAACAATGTTAGTTACACATAAATTAGTCATCAATTGATAATTAAACCTTTAATGATGCTTACGGCCATCTCAGTTACGCTGATTCCTTGTTTACGATAGGTTAGTGTTTGTTCCCGCATCTAGTTGGTGTTTTATGACTATTGTTTTGTGTAAATACATGATGGTTGCCGATGTTACTTTATGATTTAAAATGAATGATTGAACTAAGAAAATTTTTGCAATGTTACCGCAAGGGAGAGAGTTAGGTATGCTGTATTTTGAAACAGTTGCTTTAAGTTGTGTACTCACCTAGTTCTTTAAATTACACCCAGAAAACGATGATGACGACTCCAGCTTATATGATTCCGATGCTGATTCAGTATATCTGCCGTCAAATGACGAGGATTTGCTGAAAACTTTACATGAGGAAACTTTTCAACCGTCTCAGAAAACTCGAAAAATAAATCATCTCCCGTCAACTAGTATATCATGTGCAGATAATACTGCAAGCTGCTCAGCAACACTACCTGTTGAGCAGAAAACACAATCCCATGTTACGACAAAAGAACAAGAAAAGGAAACTGATTTAGGCGGCCTCCAAAACTTAGATGTCTCTGAGCACAGTCTACACAATATTGACTCTGATGAAGAAGATGAGACAACTGTGGAAAATACTCAGACATTTACCACTGCAGAATACGTTTGGACACAGCCAGTTGAGAACCATAAAATGTTTCAGTACACGGAAGAAAATTGCACCAAATTTTGCTGCAGCTCCAATACAAGAGTTGACTCCATACATCTGTTTTCGCTTATTGTTCGATAACAAAATTGTCGATGAACTGGTTGTTCAAACCAATCTATATGCAACACAAGTTCTTACTGAGCAAAACGATACCGGACCATAGTCTAGACTACATGGATGGTTTCCTGTAGATAGAGAAAAGATGCTTCGATTTAATGGAATAATTGCATATATGGGCATAGTACAAATACCTAGTATTCAAAACTACTAGAGTAGAGATGACTTTTTCAGAAGCAGCGTTATCCCTAAGATCATGTCTCTAAAACGGTTTCAGCTCCTATTCAGAATGTGGTATTTTTCAAACAACCAGGAGTGTCCGGAAGGTGATAGATTGTATAAAATCAAACCCTTGCTTGACAATGTAATAAAAAATTATCAGATGGTTTATACTCCCAGGCAAACTTTTTGTATTGATAAGTCCATCATACCATTCCAGGGTCGCCAAATTATGAAACAATATATTTAGAACAAGACACATAAACATGGAGTGAAACTTTTCAAGCTTGCAATGACAATGGATATACCTGTAACGTGAAGATTTATGCATGGAAAGAGAAGAATAACAACGCTTTAGTTGCTCCAACTGTTGTTCTCAATTTATCACTAGATCTTTTGAATTCAAGCCAAACAATTGTAGCTGATAATTTTTACAGAAGTCTCAAACTTGTGAATATTTTACTTGAAAAGAAAACTCACTAAGTGGGTACCTTGCGAACGAACTGCAAAGGATATTTACCAAAAGTTACAAAGAGAAGGTATTTAATTTGGAGAACCAACGCGGTGTCTGCATCTTCAAATGGCGTGGCAAACAAACCTAAAGCTGTAATTAATTACAATGAACGTAAATCATCTATCAATTTGTCGGATCAGATGTCGAGCTACGGTTCAGCTTTGAGAAAATCGCTAAGATGGTACAAAAATCTTTGAGTCGAATTCATTTTAGAAACAACAATAGTAAATGCCTGGGTCATCTATAATTAACTATCTAACAAAAAAATGAAGATGGCAAAGTTTAGAGAAGAAACAATAAAGGCACTCTTTTTGGAAAAGAATGAAGTAGGACTACCTGACCGACACGTAGAGACACTAACAAGAAGATCACTTGCAGTTCACAAATTTGTTAAAAAAGAAGGTTTGGCGGTGGAAACAAGGAAATACTGTAAGCGATGTTACAGTGAGAAAATAACAAACAATTTGTAAAAAACTTAGTAAAATAGTTAGCACTTAGTGTGCAGACTCTAAAGATAAACCACACTTGTGTCTTCCTTGTTTTAACACCATTCATCATAAAAACTAATATTTAGGACTTTTTCAGACGCGATACTTTTGTTTTGTACGGTTTTCTTCCATGATAGAGCAATAAAGTTTTTGTTTCTGTATTGTAAGAATTTATTACCTACTGGTGAGAGCCAGTAACCCGAAACCTGAAAGTTAAACCATGCAGCATAGTTTCTGTTGCGGACCGCCATGGCACGCCCTAGTTTGCACAGTGCGGTTATATATGTCCGCATTGGCAAAGTGTAGTGTAAAAACCACTAGTGGCTAGTGAAAACCACTCGTGGCTGGAAAAGTTGCAGGTAACTTTGCCAATGTAAAAGTGACAATTACACTGCGCATAAATTAAATTGTCATCGCTAAAAATTACTCTATTCCAAAAGTCTAGTGGTTCATTTACATATCCTCTTGCAAATTCCAGCCTGTGCCTAATTTGTCTTGACTTAGGACGTCTTTACTGGCGGCATTATGCTTTCGAGTTCCCACTTCCTTTACCTCTTTTGAGCAGTAATACGGCATCCATGAAACTACGTATCTGCTATCGCAGTGGTAAATGTGGAAAATGGATATTTTCTTAAATAATTTTCTAATTCAATAACTTGTGCAAGCGTAGATATTCTGGGTCTAGCACTACCGATGGCTCTATCTAAAGTATGTTCACCGATTCATTTTTATTGTAAACGTTCTACGGTACTTTTTGGTATATCTAGCATCCAACCAATTTCACGCACACTACGCCCTCTCGCTAACTCTAAGGCAATCTGCGCTTTCAAATCGGCTCTAATATGAGGAGGCATTTTCACAATGCTAGAAATTTTGAATTATGGTTAAATTTGCAACTTGTTTCTGTATTTGCATGTTCCAACTACCCCTTCCCGAACAGAAAGTGTTTAGTAACTGCATTAAGACCATAACTAAACAGAATGTTGTATACTTTGCCATTGTAACAGTAATTAAAACATTTACACAATTAAACAATTAATCTATAACCTATTATTGTATGTATTAAGTTGACAATAAACTTTTCTAAAATCACAGGTGGTGCAGGTATAATGCAGAAAATTAATTCTGACGAGCTTATAAGGATGAAGTTTACAATAGAAGATTTAAATCTTAAGAACAAAACAGACGAGAAACCAACAGCAAATTTTTATTTTGCAATTATTTACTAATAATCTGTTATACTCAGTATACTATTGGCGCGGAGTAATAAACCTGTCAGAATTATCGAATCTCCCGTATTGCAGTAGCGTAGGTACCTGATACGTTTGGAAAATCATATTTTTAGTAGGTAAATATATTATAATAGTAAAATCTACCTTGATATGAATTATTATGTGGTTATTTATGTTATTTATTTTATTTGTATAGTAGATCACATTACAAATTTTACTTCTTACGTATTATATACCATTATTTTTGTATCTTGGTATAATACCCACATCTACGGCTATGATTCTCGTTTCGTCAGTACCTGGGCTGATGGCAACGTGTTTACACAGATTAAACTATTGTTCTCAGACCCTAGATGGGTCGATATTCTGCAAGAGCGGCACAATGATCGTATTTTGGTTAGAATTTATTGGTTTTTACTTAATCGTAGAAGTACTGCTTTCACAAGAAAATAAAGAATTATTTCAAGCAATTATGATTTATTACTCCGCGCCAATAGTATACAGACTTTAGAATAAGAAGTATGTATTTCTCTATAAATTTGATATAAAAACTCGAATAGCAAATGTTTAGTCATAACATTCTTATAAAAGACCATAACACAACACAAATTGGTCTATTTTCTCAGTGTAATAGTAATTAAAACAATAAATCTCAAAAGTAGTTGTAAATGTAAGAAATGAATTTTATTGTAATTTCGCAGAAAAACAGTTTCATATAATGAGGATAACTGATAAGCTATTATTGAAAGTATTAAATTTACAATAGAGAATTTAAACTTCGATTATATAAACCATGCCGCCAGGAGCGTGCAGATAAAAGTTGATGATCACAATAAACACAAACGATTCTTACAAAAAAGTACATATGTTTTCGATTATCAAATACCTATAAATATATGTCGCGTGACTTAATCACTTAAGTATTCCTTGCTGGGAGATATTTACTAAACACCTGCTGTTAAACAACACCGATGCTCACAAGCCCGCTTTATAATATAAAACTTTATTTTAAAGAAACCGCAATGGTGGAAGGCGTTTTTGCAAATCCAGATGAAAACTGTCTTGCTTACATTTTATTGCAGTAGGTACCATTTGTTGACTTTCAAATCGGCTTCCCTTACTCTATCTCGAAAGTTCCAACATCACCGTTTACAGTTAGGGTTTGGATTTGCAATACTCACCTACTCTCACAATAGTTTAGGGAGCATTCATATTACTGTGGTTATTTTAGATCCTGTGGTCAGTGTGAAAGTTTTAGATTAGTGACATTATCCTTACAATCACAACATTGAGTACTAAACCTTGATTTACTATAAATTTTCTACATATTTGATCAAAAACTTTTGTCAATTAATTTGTAGAACGAAAAATATTTTTAATACTGCCTGTAATCATTACCTCAAAACGGATTATTTGCCTCATCAGAAGAAAACCAACTTTAAGTAAATTGATTATTTACCACAAAGAACCACCGTGTTTAGTGCTTGTTCGCTTAGTTAGGAACAAACGTATTAAAATAGGACATCTTTGCGAATTTTTGTGTGTGGGTTTTATGTTTTATTGTTTGAACTAAAACAAACTGAGAGGGTTGCCAAATTCAAGGATGATGTAAAAATAAATATTTTATTTTAAAGAAAAACCACAGTCTCATTTCGTTTTATGAACTTGTGAAACTGTAAATAGTCTGTAAGTAAAATTTCGACCTAATCTTGTTTTGTATGTAAAAAACGCGGGGTACCGCAAAACAAATATAAAAGAACACGACCATGGTGTAATCATTGCTTTGTATGTTACTTGGCTTTTCAATTCATGTTTCTCTTTACTTTTTGGAACGTTTCCTATCAAGTGTTTACATTTTCCCCTGATTTTTAGTAAACACCTGTTGTAGATTTAAAAGATCTGGATGGCGCCTAACAAAACCCTGAAACTGACTCGTGATAAGGACCTTTAGTCACTTCTAAAGGTAAGTGAAAGACAACTCCCTAGACCTACCCCTCGCCGATGAGTTAGTTTGCCACTTTGCGACGACGTGTTTTAATGGCGTAACACAATTAGTATACAAAATTAAAGGACAGTTGATGCTCAAAAAAAGGAAAAAAAATTTATTCTGTATATATGATTACTAGTTCAATGCAATAATTCATTAACGAAAGATTCAATGTACATGCGCATTTCAACACAAACCAAAATTTCCCAATTTAAAAATGCTATGACAACAGAACCATACTTCAAAGAATTTGTAATAACGGATCGTTACAATTTTCTTATGGTACGTTTCTTCATATTTAATAAAAAATGAATGTACGTAGACTGGTTTATTCTCCATTAGCTTAAATCTTCCTAAAATGAAGAGAACTTTGTATTCTCATACTACTGTCTTAGTTTTTCATATTTTAATAATAATGGTTGAAAACAGTAATAGTCTTTTGTTTTCACAAAAATTGTTATAACATACCTTAGTGCCCCTATGGGGTTGCAATACAGTCTCATAATATCTGCATCTGGACAGCCAATTTTTGAAGAATGCGGAAAACACCGTCAACATTTCGTCATACACGATTAAGAAGTGCTGACCATTACGAAGTCTACTTTCACCAACCTTGCTGATTCAACAATGACTTACTCAAAATGCTAAAATGAAGTAGGAACGTCAGCAGAAAGAGATTACAGTACGGCATAAAGTATCGAGTATCTAGTGAGAGTTACAGTTACGACAAACGTGCACACGCAGTAACGTAGTACGCAAATACGCATTTCATATCTGTATCAGCAATCGCGCTTAGCAAACAGTTCATTTATGTAAATATTAAATCTAGTGTAATGTTATATATATTAAGTAATAAACCGGACAAAAGCCGCCGTTGACGTTCATCTTTCATCTGCGACTATAACCGGTGTCTATCAACCTCAATGACGCCACACTCCAATATAGGTTTTCTTACAGTCATTGAATTAAGATAGGCGCTCTTTTGGTTGATCAAATGGAAACATTTCCAGATGAAATAAACCACTACAGCGATCCTCGCTATTTTACGCTTAAGCCAATTTCTAGAAAACGGCGGTGTTATTCGTAGGCAACGTAACTCTCAATTTTCTTTTTCAAAAAACAATCTATATTTTTATTTCGAAAAAGTAAATTAATTTTTATTTGAGAGCATCTACAAGCTTCACGCCAAACTTCAATTACTACTAAGAATCTGTAAATAAAACACTACCGTTCTATTTAACTTTTTCCCAAAAATCACAAAAATATGTAATTGTTGTTGATAACGTCCTCTAGTTTGTATGTTTCAAAGTAGATGATTCAACAAAAATATATTCTTAAAAGTCCATAAAATTCTCTTTCAAACAATATTAAAATATTTCAATATCTTCAATGGTTCAGAAGATATTGTAATTTAAACACTGAAAAATGATTTGACCTCCCCTCCCTTATTATTACAGATACAGAAAAATGTCATGAGACAAAATTATGCCGTATAATACAAGCAATAAAACTATACCTTCAAAGTTGGGGCTTATCGTCCAACTTTCCGAGATAGCATGAAGTTTATGTTCCTTCATAGCATTTGCGCCCCCTTGCGGTCGATTGACAAACTTCAAAGTAATTTCCAACCTTTTCTCTTAGACATTTTATATATAAGAATTTATTTTCCAAGCCTCTAGGTCTTACCATTGTCGAGATACGGCCGCTCCGTTTCCTTATCGGGACACCCTGTACAGTTGTCGAAACCTGTATAGTGAAACAAACACCAAGCAACAAAAACGGCAGTAATCTCGTCTATATAGCATCTGTAGAACCCGTAGAAGCTAGAGCTAGAGCTGGGCACTGAAATCTATAAATGTAAATAATGGAAAATAATGCTGTGTATCCGTAAATGAAACAAAGTGTAAAGTTTAATTTATTTTTTTTTATATTTGAGGTAATTGGTTTAAATTTGATTTTCCTGTGACTTGAAACTACATGGATGTTGACAACAATGTGCTGCACTCCAAAATTTGTTTGATAGCAACAAGGGCTTTTTGTTATCTTTTTTTTTTTTGAGCAGTCAAAGTTTCTTCTTATGGTACAGCTTTGAAACAGAGTTCTTTCTTATTGTTGACACAACTCTTCAACGCTAATGATGAACTCTGAGATTTGCTTCAAGATTTGTGATTTTAACACCATTAACTGACTTACATTATTTGATTTTTTTTACTTTAACGGAAATTGAGTTTCTAATGTGAGCTGAACTGAGGATGCAACTTCACAGATCTTATCTGCTATTGCACTCAACCGACTAAGATTATCTGCACTACCAGATAATATTATTTGTGCTTGCTGTGGTAGTTGTTGTAACCAAAGTCTTCAAAAAATTATCGCTAACCTCATTTGAAGCAAAATTTCTTATTTTTGAGTAATCAAGAAGATTTACGGTCTCCCAAGTGGATTTTCTTAAAAGTTTTTTAGTTTTATTCTTTCACTACAGAAACTGCTCTTCTAATCTTGTCCTCAAAGTATCTTTCTTTACATATTGAAAGCTGGAGGATTGCTTTAGACAGCAACAACCACTATATGAAACTTGATTAATGCCTGTATTGATGAATTGTGATTCAATTTGGCTACAAAACTCGCATCTATAAAGGATCCGTAAAAGTGTCATGATCTACGCAGAAGAGACTAGGGTGAACTGTGAAAACAAAAAGTTATTAAGATCTACCGAAATGAGAGCACCGAGATCTGTAAATAGACTGAAATAGAGGAATAAAGTAAAAATCCAAGAAATAAGAAACAATTGCAAAATTAAAGACGTTGTTAGGTGGGTACAACATATGAAAAGGGGATAAAGAAATCACGTCCTGAGAAATCAAATAGTTAAAATAGCCATGGTAAAAAAGCCATAACATTAAGACCGCGCGGAAGGCTACTAAAAAGATAGAAAGACTGCTTGGAACAAACATCGCAAGACAACCGATAAAGAGAAGCAAAGTTTGAAAATGACAGGACAATCACTAAAAAGAAGAAGAAATGTTTGTTGTATTGTGTGACGGTTTTTTCTATCAATTACAAATATTTGACTTAATAAATCTCGTTTACGTGCTATTTTATGCCTCGTGGTTAGACAACCAAACATTTGGGTCGAAAATTAGATCGGTAGACGACGTTGAAATAGACTTCCTTCATGAATAAAATTCCTTCTCTAAAACATCCAAAATTGATTTCGTTAATTGGCTTCGGCGCTCGTACCAAGCGCTTTCTCGTGATTTCTATTTCTTTTATTAAGCAAAATCTTTTTTAAATTAATTGTCGTTTTTTATTATTTACAAACTGTAATAAGTATATATGTATTATGCACACTGTAGAATACCGCAAGTGAAACAAATTTTTCTTATCTACGCAAGCGCCATTTTGTATCTTTTTGAGAATTTTTACTTGAAAAAGCAATCCATGAATAATTAGAGGCAAAACTAACCTAAGAGTTGAGTTCCATTATTTACTTATACCGCTCTACCTTGTCACAGCTGGCGACCCTCCACTTCAAAGCCTATTTGTCGTGACCGTATCAGCCAGTAGCTAACCAACAAACTTTTGTTCTTTCTATATCTGTATCAATTGGAAATTTAACTGAAGCACCCGACGTTCCCGCACATCAAATAAAACAAATTGACAGCTAAGTACCTAAGTTTTTATTAATGATTTATGCGTATTGTTTTGAAACTTCCTTGTCTTAGAAACGGATTACATTATGATAAACCTCTCGACAAAACGGTTTCACATATGTTTGCGCCAATAATTCGATATTAGTTTAAATCACTTTCACCGTTTAGTATCTATAAATATAATTTGGGGAATTGTTTCGAATTAAATTCGTATTAGAATAATTAGGGTACTTACTATCAAAACGTAGATTATTTTTGAAAAGAATCGTAATCTAGTTGTCAGAAAATTAAACAGTCTATTTATCAGTGATGTAATATGCAATGTCCACGTAATTATTTGCTAATTGACTTATTGTTGCTTGCTATAAAATTAATTGTTATGTATTTTTGTCTGTGACTAAGTGGTAAAACAAGCTCTATATCATTATATTACACGTTTCTTGTGTTATCAGTTTGTTTCTTAATATCTTAAGTCCCAACTACTTAGGACTGATAACTGATAAGAGGGTGGCGCCTCTTCGTCTTGAAGCATCTTTTCTACTACTGCACTGTTAAAAATCGCTCACAACCCCTCACCAACAGTATCTATCGGGTGATGTTTTGAAACGACTACAAACTTCTTTTAAAATAAATTTTGAACATTTGAACAAACTGTAACAATTTTTCCTTCAAATAGTAGTATAACATTTTTTTACTCAATATAAAAAGACGAACACGTATCAAACTATTTTACGATCTCCTCTTTTTTGAATTAAATATGTTGAAAATCATCAAAAATCGCCCAAATATGACTTAATTATAAAGAAAAGTAAAAAAGAAGCTTCAAAGCTTAAATGCAATTTTTATTATCCACTAAAACAATAGTTATTTACGTGACATGTGCGTAAACAGATTCTTTCGGAAATGAGTGTCGGTTGGGATTGGTACGAATTCCCGAATACTGTTTATGCACAAGTTGCGTATGCTATTTTTTGCACGATATTTTTCTAAATTCGCACTTTCAAATTTCTGATATTATGACATTCTAACCACAAAAATTAATTAATAAGCTGTGGTTGTAACGCAAATGCACATAATGCAAACATTTGTCATCCAGTTAACCTATTTAATTGTTAAACTTTTATTTGAAGATTTGAATTGTTTTTCGGCATTTACAAAAATACAAGGTGCGTAAATTGCATTCTAAATAACGAACAATGTAAGTACATCAACAATTTGTGTGTACAACGCACGCTAGTAGTTCTATCTACATAAAAGTGACAAATAATATACAAGATGTCGTTCGTCATTTCGAATTTTCAATTATTACAGATCTGAAAGAGTTTTTGCTATATTAGGGATGTAAAGTGATTTCTCGTAACTGAAATTGTGTGCTTATGCAAATATTTGTGTAGCAAAATGCTATACTAACTTAGTGTTTTTGCTACATTTTTGAAACACGTGTACGTAATTCTGTTGTTTCGGTAGGCGTATTGACGTACTTATCTGGTAGTTTTACATGCACTGAGTGCAAAAGTAATTTTTCATTCTACTATGTTGCCTTCAATAGCCGTCTCGTAATCAATTTACATGATAACATGAATTTACCTACATTTTTTACCTTCATCATGTGACTCAAAAATTCTCCGTACAACAGTGTATTTTTGTTACCGCATCTAAAAGCATCGATAAAGCATCAAACTTTCTCAATATAAACTAACTTCTATAATTTTGTTTTGTAAACAAGCAAATTTAAAATTAGTTATCTGTATAAGAATGTATTGATTTTTCGATAAATTTGAAAACAAACAGTTTTTGCTACAATTCACGCTTAGGTAAGTAATTATTGGTTTCATCAATCCTAGAACACAGAAAAATATACGGTGCAATATTTCAAGTTCCTTGAAACCGCATTACCAAACTACAAATAACACGTTTACAGTTTCTTTTTCGTTAAAAAAAAGAGAATTCCTTAATATCCATTTCTTTTTACTTTATTTTCTTATAAATTCGATAGCTTCAATAAATCTCGACGATTTGAAATATTACGTACTGCATATAAAGTAATAATAGTCCATATTTCCATGAACTCATTATGTTTCAAACTAATTTAATTTTAAGATTTTATTTTGAACTTATCTGCCCAGCTTCTTTACCACGCACGCAAGTAGTTGATTGTTCAAACAATAAAATTAATTTGAAAAATAACTCAAAAGATCTGAATGGAACTTGAACTTTAGAGTAGTGTAAGATTAAACGATGTTTGAAAAAGGTGAACCAAATTGACGCAATACATTTTAATTATAAATGTAAATGCAGGGTGTTCCAGTCAAGTATGCTATAAATGAAACAAAGGGTTAAGTTTTAAGTTTGTTTTTTTTTCAGGGTGTCCAAACTAAAAGGTTACGGAGCAAATTATGTGAAAACCAGTGGATTAAGAAAAAACCCCAAAACACATCAACTTTAATAGGAAGGGGGGCGTAATATCATCATTGGTCAACCCCATTAAAAATTTTAATAGAAAGTACGGGGTTTGGTATTATTTGTTTGGAAGCTTAGGTCATTACTTATATTGTCTTTATAGTGTAGTGTTTGTATAATACAGTATACTAACTCGACTCGATCAAATAATAATTTTCCGAAAAAATTGGAAAAATGGAGTATTGGCTTTTGTGTTTAAAAATTTGTATATCCGTAATTTTTGAAATGTAGTAAATCTTTAGGGAAATAGTAAGTAATTATACGTACTAAAGTTGCAAAACCCTGCAATTGTCGGTAATTAGTTTATGCATAATTGCGATTTAAATTTTTTAATGCAATATATTCAATCGAGGCTGGATTTGAAATTAAAATGGAAAAGAACGAAACCTGTATTCTCATTATTATGAAGAAATGATATTTAACACGCGAAAAATTATGCAAAGTGTAGTAGTGGGGGTACCCGACCGCTAGCAGCATCCTTATAATTGCAGTTAAAGAACCAAATGTCAACCCCACCTGCACGAGAGACAACTGACAACGTCCGGTACCTACAAAGAACTGACGGGGCTCTAGCGTCCTAGAATCGGGAGGTATAACTTGATACCAGTGTTTCCGATGTAAAAGGATCTTAGTGTCTGGGCTAATCACCCGCACTATGTAATCTGATGTACTTCATCATATATATGGACTATATCCATAACTCTTATAACACCAAACTAAAGAAAACCAAGTTAGGGTACTACAACTTAAACCCTGTATACGCACAAAATCCACTTAACGCGGACGATATACTATTAATCTCGAGAAACCCAGAACTTCAAATACATGGAAGAACCACTTACAACAAAAAACCCTGGAAGAAGTGGACACCTATAAATATCTAGGCTCACTAATTAGCAAGAATGGAAGATTGGAAAGAAAAATAAACAGAATCTAAATAAAATCTACCACCATATCAACAACACCCTAATAAAAAAAAATTGAGTTCTAAGAAAAAATGCACCTATACAAAACTATATACAGTGTGTCCATTTAGTGTGTAATTGAAAAAATTAACAATTTACAAAAAAAAAATTGGATTTTATTGAATAAATCAAAAACTGCTTATATCAGGTATACTACATGTTAGATACTTTCTTATTGATTTTCAAAGTAAAATTCACTAGTGAACATTGAGAATGGTTCTTATTAAGACCGTACTCAGACTTTAATACCTCAGAAATTCATTTTTATCTCTATATGTTCTACGGTACACTAATTTCTTGATGCCGTATATCTATTAGAAATTTTGAAATAATGCAAATAATTCAAAACCGCGGAAACTAGAAATATGAATTACTGGTCAAATGTACCCAAAATTTTACGAGTTATTCGACGGTGCAAAAATATAGAGGGTGTCCATTTAAAAAAAAACTACGTTGTTCTGAAACACCTTGTATATACGAAAATATTTTTCAAATGTGCAACTTTTAGTCTATTTGGGAAACCTGCTCCACTTTTCGGACAAGTAGTCTGAAAGCACATAATCGAACAATTACACACTAAATGGACACACTGTATACTCCCACATTAATTTATGTTGCTGAGACATGGACAATAACAGACAAATTCAGATCAAAAATAACAGGAGCATATATAAAGTTCTTAAGACCAGCAATGCGAAAACCAAAAGGGACAGGATAAAAACAGAAGCATACGGGAAGGCCAACAGCAATACTCCATAGTAGAAGACATAGAAACAAAACAATTAGAATGGTACGGCCATATGATTCTCATCGACAACAAACAAATGAAAGATCTGGAAACAAATCAAAACCCTAGCTAGGGTGTTACATTAAGGAAATTGAGAAGAAAATTTTTCACCCGCAGTCAGAGAGGGAGTAGTTGAAAATTATGTAACTTAGAGATAAGGGCGCCAGGCTGTAACATGCGTTGCGTTTCCTAAAGTAACTCAGGCTTAGACAAGGGAGAACAATAAAAATCGGTATGACGGGTTCCTTTAAGATGACTGATGTCACAGACAAATTAACTGTGTTACGTACCAAGAACCAGATGGTTAATATTGCTATCACTAGCACTAATAAAATATTCTATTAATTGCAGATCTGCAACCCCAAAACAAATTGGTTCTATTTGACTCAAACGCAAAATTATTCCAACCGAAAATTTGCTTATAAGCCTACATTTAGTATTATTTTCCCTTTTAAAAAAAAACTGTGTATTATTATTCTTTTTTTTGGTACCCACGATTGAAGAATTAAGCGTTTGTTCAATATATTAATTATAGACCAATAAATTCACAAAACGTAGGATAATTAACAAACCGTAAATTTGATTATTGTACAATAGAACGCGTGATTGATAACAAACTTATCTTGCAAAATTGCTTAGAATATTATCGGCCCAAATACAATAACTTGAATTGAAAATGGGAACTTTTAAACATAGATTTTACGCAGTTAATGCACACCCGATAAAAGTAAGAACCAGAGCTAACACGAACAAAAAAAATATCTACACCCACCGGAGAGGGTTTTCCAAGAATTTGAGAATTTCGTGCGGTCTCAATGATAACTCCGTGACTGGTAGTACGATAAGATAAGTGGTATTGCCTGACCTTTTATCCAGAAGTTGTTCGAGTGAAGTCGGTGGTGATTAAACTATTGACGGGGCGACGGCCTACCTCAGCATCTAGTTGTAAATTACAACTTCTCCCGATGTTAACAAAGAGGATCCAAAATATCTAGTACAAATCTCTTTAATGCCGATTACATCGACCATCCCAAGGCGTTTACGCCAGTCCCGAATTTGAAGATAAGAGGGAAAAACCACTGAGAAAGATAAATTAAATTGCTCGATGCTAATTTTATTTTTTTGTCCTCTTTTTTTTTTGTTTAAGCTTACCAGCATGATATTTTTTTCCACAACTTAACGATATAACGTTTACACTGTATTAACTTCTACTAATTAAAATAGATTCGAGTATTATCACCTGTGGTTTGAACGTACAAATAATAATGTCCGGAAATTTCGTTGCTTCAAAGTATGCGTCTTATTACTCCAGTGACGTATTTCAAAAATTGTGGGTAAAGCTGAGAGCTTGGTTGGTTGCTCTTTTTAGGCGTTCTAAGTGCATTCGAACAACATTTATGAGTAACAAGGGACAGAAACAAATATAAAAAATGGCTTGCTTACCCAACACCTTAAGTACCAATGGGCGAAGAGAAAGAAGAAGAGACTAAACATAAAAAAACATTTCATTTTTGGTGAGTATTAAATACAGTAAAACCTCTATTTTTGGCCACCTCTTAAAAGCTGCCACCTCTAAAACCGGCCAAGTTTTCCAAACCAAAAACCAATTATACGGAAATATCCATATTAATGACCCTCTTAATAGCGGTCACCTCTCGATAACGACCACGGTCACTTATTTGTAAATTTTCTTCGAAAAATACATATAATTCTACCCCATTTCCGGCCATTCTTAAGTAAGGTCACTAGTAGACAACAGCTTAGCGTTCAAGTTGTGCATAATATATAATTGTTTCATTGTGTGAGGCTTAAGTAATTACCTAATATTTGTTTCAGGAATAGGGTCGATATTTTACTTTTACAGGAAACACACTGTGGAGATGAGATTGTTTTGCTATTTCTTTAACCTACTTTTTTTCCGTCATTGTCGTGACTGGCGCTTCGACCGGTCTATTATGTGTCGTCATGCACTGAACCAATCCACAGTTGCACACGGTTTCGTCACCACACTGAACAGGTTTATACTGATCTTCTGGGGCACCATACATAACACTTACATCACAATACAATATTAAAATATACCATACGATTAAGTAAATAAAGTAATTACCTGTATTTAAGAACGGATTTAAAGAATTTGTTCAGATTTACAATAGACGGTCATTACAGAGAAAGTGCAATTAAAGTCTCATTAAGCTCAACTCAAAAATCGTGATTTTGCGTACATAGTTTGAGTTAGTATGTTCAACAGTGCTGTTACATATAGACGTACAGACAAATTTCAATGTCGCTAAAAGAAAACGTTTGTCTCTTAAAGAGAAAATTGATATAATTGTGAAAAGTGAAAATTTCAATACCAGTGCTAGAAAATTGACTGCAAAATTTAGTGTTGGAAGAACACAAGTTTAAAAAACAAATGATTTAAAAAAGCTATTTGAAGAAGGTTCCAATACAGAGCACAAGAGAGAAAATTTCCTAGAACTGAAGGTTTAGAAATTGACCGAGTAGTTTACAATTGATTTTGTACAGCTAGGAATAAAAATATCCCTATATTTGAACCTTTAATAAAAGAGAAAGCATTGGAAGTTGCGGAAAATTTAAAAATGATGGATTTTAAAGCATCAAATGGGTGGCTTGAAAAAAGTAAACACCCAAGATGCTTTAAAGACTTTCGTATCAACAAATTGCTGTTAGAATGGGTATCTAATAAAAAAGCTTGGATGACTGTGGAGATTATGACTCTCTAGCTAAAAAATTTGATAAAAATGAAATTAAAAAATATTTCTGGATAATACCACTTCTCATCCCAAAGTGACTTTTGAAAATTGAACATTGTTTTTCTACCCCGAAACACCACATCCCATTGCCAGCCACTGGATCTAGGGATTATCCAAAACTTTAAGATGGCCTACAGGAAGTTTTTAATCAAAAGGCTGCAAACATTCACAAATACCGAACGTCCTTTAAATATGCGAAAAAGTATCAATTTAACCAGCGCTTTAGTTTGGATATCAGTAGCCTGGAGAAACGTTTCGCCTATTACAATTGCTAAATGTTTGGCGAAAGCAGGATTCTCGGAAAAGGTCCTGCAAAAAGATTTCGATAAAGAAGACGAAATTCCACTAACTCAGCTTTTTCCTATATTACTAGAAGGTAATCAACGTATAAGACTTGAAAATTATGCATCTATTGATTGTGATATTTTGACCGAAACCCCAATTTGAGTATTCAAGATATAATCAGTGAATTAGACTATAGTGAAAGCTGTGATTCGAACAATGAAAGTGGCGCAGAAGAATCTAAAATGTAATTTAATGGTATGCATATGTATGTAATTAATGATTGTCATAGATATAACGAGCAATTAAAAAATAGGTACATATTATATAAATATATGTATTATGTATTCAATATGTATAACTCTTCCATTATTATATCGTCTAATCATTTAATATTGCATCAGCACCTTTATAATTATTTTTTAATGCAGATATATAGTTCCCAATAGGAAACCGTATTATGTTCCATACTTAAAATATTTTAATGAACAACGCATAGAAATAATTTTTTTTCCTCCCAATAACGGCCACTTCCATATACCGGTCAGTTATGCAGTAAATTTTAATGGCCGCTATTTAATAGAGGTTTTACTGAATTTCAAATATAAGAAAGAATGTCAAAGAAATCACGGAAATATTTCAAGAGTTTCATGCAAACATAAAATCGAAACAATATTCAAAGCTGATTAGAAGATACTTCGGAATCTGACAACAAAAATACTGAAAATCAAGGCGTCTATTAAATATGTAATGTCAAATCTACATCCGTGAAATAAACTGACAAGTCAATGTACGAAAGGAAGAACACAGTGAAGAATAAGCAAAAGACTTCATTATTAGCATGTCACTAAAACTACACATACGATAGAGCAAAAAGTAAGGGCAAACATTGAACATCTGAAGTCCAGAATTACAAAATAAGCCATAAAAATTAAAAAAACATCCTGTTAATTTAAATTCTCATAACGACATTCAAATGTTAACAACCGCTTGAAAATTAGTACTTGCAACAGAACAAGTACAAAAAAAATGTAAATAAAGCCAATTCAAGAAGAAAACACTCCGACAAGAGGAAAACACCGAAGAAACATATAAACCACGAACCAAAACAAGGAATACCAATATTCGAAGAACAAAAAGCGCATAAGCAGAAAGTTAGAGGAAAAGACTTGAAGATGGGCACTATCTTAAATTAAAGGATTTTTCATAAATTTCATACTCAAAATAATTCTACTTGTTGTTTACTTAATATAGACAATTTTGAAATTGAGATACCGAGACTCAAAAAACAAAACTAACAGTGTTTTGCAGGTAGAACCAAAAATTGTTATCGTTTCTAAATTTAACTTGACTGTTTTAAATTAAGTAACTTAGTTCGTAGTTAAACAATTTGAAACATTTCACTCCTAATTATATGTAATTACCCTTACCTTTAAAGTTTCCTTAAAGTTGACGCCGTATTCTTTAGACCAAAGATGTGCAGTAACCTATCGGTAATCAAAAACTAAACTTATTTGCTTTATCGTTTACGATTTTATAAAATAGAACCCGATATTCCACCTAAATATTGGATAAGATGCGAAATAACCACAATGACTTACCTTAAAGAAAAACAGTTTACGAAAATTTCATTTATTGTGCGATTTCCATTATAAATTAGACAAATGTTGCAATATTTAATAAAACTCTTATAAAACAAACAGATATGTTCAATAATATATATACTAACAAAGACACTATGATCGATAATGGCGTCACACATTTGTTTAAAATAACTTACAATTACCTAGACGTAGTTAAATTATGTAAAATATTTAATCGTTAAATTCAAATAATTATTTCTTCTCACATTATATTAACTTTTATACACATATACATGCACAACAAACAAATCAATCAATGTAAAAAATAAAATTAGTCTTGCTCCCTGAAACACTGTAATTTAAAACAAATAAACGTAAACGAATATCACGTAGCGTTATCGGGATTATCGCTAGGCTCCTTGTCAAAACCGGTGTCTATGCTATCACGGCCAATTTCTAACATTTCTTTGGCTCTTTGATCCCAAGTCGCTTTATTTTTAGCTATTTCTCTAGTATTATTTGCAACTATACTATCCGGTTTTCCATACAATGGAGGGTTCGCTTAAGCGGATCGTACCCAAACCGATTAACATCGATTGCCACGTCGGCCCATATCTTTTACTACGTCTTCTGGAATATTTCCCACCCACTTCGTCAAAGCTTCTAAATTAATTGGCTTGATGACTTGATCCGATGAACGCTCTACCCTGAAACGAAAGAAAATTGTTACTATCGAAAATTCTAACAAGAATTGAATTAAATAAATCAAATACATAAAATAATGTTTGAGTAAAAGAAATTTTTTTTGTTCAGAGGGTTAGCAGATCACTTGGTCCGTTTCATTTCACAAGCAGAAAATAAAAAATCCATAAATAAAATCCACTTTTAACACAAATATAATAAATATTTTAAATTTTGATGTATCATATTAATATAGGTGATTGTGTATCTCTCTGTTTGTTACTTATGGCTGCCCAAACGTAGCATCCCCCTGAATTGAAAATTGACTTACATGACCAAAATTTTACGGAGAGTAAAATAGTCCCATTCCTCCTGGCCTCTCTGTGGAAAGTGCAAGCAAAGAAGGCCTACATAGGCCTGCATAACTCAGGCAACGCCGGATATTGGCCGATTAATTTTGACAGAAACAGACTTTTTGGTGACTAACTTTTTCTCGACGGTTTCGATATAACTCAAAAAGATAATATAGGGTCCCATTGATAAAAATCACGTTGAATATAAATAAACGCTCTAAAAAATGGAAAAAAGGACGAACATTTTGAAAAACGATACTTCTTCAAAATAATTTTGCAATAAAATCGTAAGAATTATATAAATTATAAAACACAACCACGATCGGAAAAATCGGGTCTTTCAAATTTTTTTTCGTAAAACGTAAAATTATAGGTCAAAAAAGTGTTTGAAAATCGTAAAAAAAAATATTAATATAGATGATTTATAGCCGATTGCACCGTCACAACTTAAACTTAAACAATGCTTAAAAACTTCGATAAAATTGTTAAAACTATAGCGACGATTTGTTTTAAGCTGTTGCTAATACAAGTCGTGTCGGTGCAAACCATAAGTGTCTATCTGTGTGTTTGTTTGTTACTTATGGCGGCTCCAAATAGAAAATCCCACAGTGCTGAAAATTTAAGGACTGAGGGCGAAAAAACATTAACATTGAAAAACTTGCATAACTTTTAAACCGCTAAATAAATTTTCAAAAAAAATTAGTTTTGGATAGGTTATTTATTATATAAAAATTAAGAAAAAACAAAAATCAATCAGACTTAACGTCATAAAAAATTTTAAGCTTGTCGGGTATGGTCTCCATCATGGCTTTTATGGTGGTGCTCGACACTTTCTTGGTCGCTACGGTCCACATTTTTCTAAAACTTTCAATCGATTTTGTAGCCTTTTTGTCTGCTTCAAGCTTCTTTTCACCAAAGCCCAGTACCGCTGGATTGGGCGAAGCTCAGGGCAATTTGTGGGTTAGCCTCCTGGGTACAAAATCGACATGATTCTCTTCGTACCATTTTTTTGTCTGCTTACTGTAATGGCACAAAGCTAAATCCGGCCAAAAATGTGGATACCTTATGTTTACTCAGAAAAGGCCGCAATCTTTTTGGAGACACTCCTTCGTGTAAATATCGGAGTTAATTGTTCCATTTGTTATGAAAGATTGGCTTCTTTCACCGCAGCTACAAATCGCCTGCCAAACGAGATATTTTTGGAAACTTGGACTTTATTTTAGTTCTAAACTTTTTAGGAACATTTCCTCGTCCACAGGAAACATAAAACTCCTGACTAAGTAGTTGAGAAAAATCGGCGAGGACGCAAGTCTATCGTCCATCACGCAACATTGACGTTTTTGGAAAAAATCTGCTCTCAACTTTCTGGCTCGTTTCTTGGCTTCAATGTTTTTCTCCGCATTACGATCTGGAGTTGTTTGAACTTTGTAGGACTTAAATCCACTCTTTTTTTTTATTTTTCGAATTGTCTTTTCCGACAAGTCAACTTTTGCAGCTAATTTCCGGTTCGATATCAGCGGATTCTTAACCATCGCAGATATTGCCTTTTGCACATTTTTTGGTGAATGAAAACCCTCTAGTCGTCCACTTCCTGGTTTCCGTGTTATGGTAAAGTCTTCCTTGTACCGCTTGATGACTTTTGCTGCCACTTGCCTGCAAACTTTGCCTCCTTTGCAATGCGAACGACTGACCATTGTGGATTCTCAACAAATTTTTTAATGATT
Organism: Abscondita cerata; assembly: GCA_030710515.1. NCBI lineage: Eukaryota > Metazoa > Arthropoda > Insecta > Coleoptera > Lampyridae > Abscondita > Abscondita cerata. Next base: position 98,135 of record JALBCR010001286.1, read on the forward strand.
AATCTATGTACTTCCACTACTTTTGCCATTGTGAACACAATTTGACTCAAATAAAAATAAAAATTTGACGACATTCTGACAACTATTTGAAAGCCTACTATATCAAAATTTTGTAAAAAAATTATATGGTATAAAAGTTATGCAAGTTTTTCAATGTTAATGTTTTTTTGCCCTCAGTCCTTACCTACATGACCAAAATTTTACGGTAAGTAACATAGACTAGGTCTCAAATCAAATCAAATCAAATCAACTTTATTTGTCTACTAGAACAATGGAATGTTATCGGATACGTCATAAAAATTGCATACAATAAATACATATTAAAAGTTACAATTAAAATACACAGTCATTGTGTAAAATGCATTAGGAACTAAAATATCACAGATCATCTTTCTGAAAGTTTTGATTTTATCACAGGCTTTGATATTATGAGATAGTTTATTGTAGATTACACATCCCATATAGTTAGGACTAGATTTGTATAATTGTAAATTATGTTTTTTATATTCTAAAACATATGGACCACAACGTGTATTGTATGAATGATAATTATTCAGTAAATTAAAAGTATTAAAATTTTTTTTAATGTGTAATAAAATTTCCAATATGTACATTCATGTAAATGTTAATAATTTGTGTTTAATAAAAATATTTTTACACGACTCACTCTTTTTTAATTTAAACATTATACGAAGTGCCCTTTTCTGTAATATAAAGACTCTATTAGCTGTGTAGGAATTGCCCAAAAATGATACCATATCTTATAATTGAAACTAAATTTGAAAAATAAAATAATTTAATTGTTTCGGTACTTACTACAGGTACCAGCCTTTTAAGTGCAAAACATGCGCTGCTCAATTTTTTACTAATACAATTTATGTGAAGTTTCCAATTCAAACACAGATCAATGTGACAACCGAGTAGCTTAAAACGGTCTACTTGCTCAATTGTAGTTTCATTAATGTTTAGGTACAGACTAGATAAGTAATTTGCAGCTAAAGGGTAAAATTGCATTAATTTTAATTTTTTTAAATTTATTGATAATCTGTTGTGGTTAATATATAAACACAGTTTATTTAAATTAATTTTAGCAACAGATAGAAGTCTCTTCTTTTCACTAATAAGTAATGTTATGTCATCTGCATAACAAGTAATATGGCATGACACTACATTTTGTATATGAATTAAATATAATAGAAATAAAAGTGGTACCAAGATACTGCCTTGAGGAACACCTTTTTGAAGCGTACTTCTTTGGACTTAGGTTTATTAAAATATACGTATTGCTTTCGGTTGTGTAAGTATGATTTAATCAAATCTTGAGTTATACCACGTAGTCCAAGATCCTCTAGTTTTTTAATGAATATATTATGATCTATGCAATCAAAAGCTTTTGACAAATCAACAAAAATTGCTAAAACGCGATTTTCTTTATCCATCTCATCATATATTACTTTAATTAAATTAGAAAAAGCAGTAGATGTTGAATGTTTTTCTCGAAATCCATGTTGATTTGGATTCAAAATTTGAAATATATTAATAAAACTAATACTTATACGAGTAGTAATTGTTTTTCAACAACTTTAGAAAAGGCAGATAATAATGAAATCGGTCTATAATTAGATATCTGTTTAGCATTGCCAGATTTATAAAGCACTACTACTTTAGCTACTTTTAATACGTCAGGAAAAACTCCCTGTGTTAAGCATTGATTTATTAAATAACATAATAGTGTAATGATTGATAAAGCACATTGTTTTAAAAGACTCGTCGATACACCATCAGTTCCACTAGAATTTTTACTATTTAATGACGAAATTATAGACACTAACTCTAATTCTCTAATAGACCACATAAATAATAAATTGGTAATAACAATTGACTTAGTTACGTTAGTTTGTTGTGTATTTAATGTTTGTATGTTTGGAATCTTCAAAAAGTAATCATTGAATGCATCGGCAATTATTTAAACTGTGAAATTTTTGATCAACTTTTAATGTGTCATTGACAATTCTCCAAATTTTTTTTTTGTAATATTGTTGAATGTTTTAATTTATTGTCAAGATATTTTCTTTTTGCCAACTTTAAACATTTTTATAAATTTGTTTGTATCTTTTATAGTAGCATAAAGACACCAAGCCCAGTCTTGTCTTAATTGTTTAAAAAGATTTTTTAAATTATCTGATGATATTTTTAAACCTTTAGTAAGCCATGATTTCGAATAGGTCTTTTTCTTACTACTTTAAATACAACAGAATGATAATAAATAGCAAACTACAATTAAAGTCATTGATTTGATACAGGTTATTTCAGTTCACATTATTTAAATAAGATATGAATAATTTAATGTTGCGTTGCGAAAAGGAAACACTTTCACAAAATCTAGGTGGATCAACTACATTGCTTATAAAACTAATTTGCTGAGCTGAGTGATCAGATAACCCATTAAAAACTATAGATTTTTTAGCTATACTGTTATTAAAATTAGTTAAAATATAGTCAATACCAGTAGAACTCGTTTGAGCTACTCGAGTGGGTTCATTAAAAACTGGATCCATGCCATAGGCTCCCATTAAGTCAAATAGTTTATTTTTTAAGTTTGATTCACTTAGGGCATCAATATTTAAGTCTCTACATATAACTAACCTATGACAAGATTTATTTGCACATAAGTAATCAAGAATAGCTTCCATCTTATCCAAAAAAAACGTTGAAGAAGAGAGCGAAGAGTCGGGGGACAGATAAATACACAAAATTGCTATAGTAGAATTACTTAAAATTACCTTAACCGCTGCACATTCTATTTTCCTCTCAATACTGAAATTAGCTAGGTGATCTATATTTGAAATCATGTATTGATGCTCTGACTTAATGTATATTAACACACCCCACATTTTAATCTTGGCCGACAATAATAACTGACTAAATTATATCGCGGTAGAGAGGCACAAGGAATCTCGTCTTCCTTTAAAAAGCTTTCCGTTGCGCAAAAAATATCAACATCTTCATCCAAACCATTAATTCTATTTCCTCAAATTTGTTTTTAATTCTTTGAACATTTTGATGTAGAATAGTAGTAGTATACTGTTCCTTGATGTTGTTTATTTTTTTTTTGTCGATGATTTATTTATAAAAAATTTGTTGACGAAAAAGAAGATTGATTTAATATCTGATTGGAAGATTGATGATTTATGTCAGAAGACATATTGTCGGTAGTTTTTATTATAACTAAGTTACTTTTACAATATGCTCTGCATTATTAGCATAGTAGTCAAAATAATCTCCCTGAAAATGAATGATCAACAGAATATTTCAAGAAAGTTGCAAACTCTTTACAAAAAATACTTTCCCATTTCTGTTTTAATACAATCCATGCGGTGTAAAATGATTTTGGCGTAATAGTCTGTTTATATCCATAAATTTAAGAATATTGGTTTCAACTGATGCGTTAAACGGGTTACAGTTTATTTTGTCAATTACATCATTTAAAGTCGTTCAATTACGCCAGTATGGAACTGTAGTAACTATAACGTTAGTGTTACGTAATTTACTTAAACAATGAGTTATTTCATTTTGGTTTAAAAAACCTTTGTTTATTGCGTCGTTAGTTCCACCCAATATTAGAAGGAAGTCATTTTTATTTAAAGTTTTTGTCAATCTACTGCAATCGCTAATAACTTCGGTAAAACAAGCATTAGGTTTGAAGATACACTCAATCTTATAGTTTCCATTTGATAGCTCTGTCCGGAGCATGTTAGATAAATCTTGTGTTTAATCTCAGCATTTCTATTAGTTTCAATACGATTATTTTCGCAAACTATGCCGTTATCACATGGTCCTATTAATCAATGATGATATTTTAACAACCGTCAACGATACGAAACCAAAATAATTCTGAGAAATAAAATAAACAATTTGAAAACTTTTTTCTCTTTAAATTGCGCTAATGTTAATAGTTCAATCAGAAAAAAATTGCAAGGCGCATCCATTCGCTTAGAAATTCAAGTAGACTGATAGTCTTTCGTATCGTTGACGGTTGTTAAAATATTATCATTTATTTGACAGTGCCCGTATAAAAGCGACTTTTCCTGGCATCAGAAATGTATCCACATTACCCAGAAAAACGTCTTCGGAAGCAGACCACCAGCATATGAAAGTTTTCGAGTTATTCCCAATATACAATATTTTTTTGGAAAGTTTGACGCCCTCTCACGCCCTTGTGATACACATTTGGTTATAGATAAATTGGTGTCAAATGGTCTATTTTGAACCAGAGAACCTCTGGTAAAGCCATGTACACACCTTTCAGAAACATCCTGTATATGATTTCCGTATACTTACATCAAAATCAGCATTGTAATCCAAACCAAAAAAGCGTTGGAGTAAAAGTCAACAAACAACACCGATTATGTAAAATTATGATCAAAGATTTAGTTATATTAAAATTGATGAAAAATAAAGACACTTAATAATAATGGTGCGATTTCATCGATTAAAATGACCAATATAAAATCGAGATCTGAAAATTTGGACAACGAGGTAAACAAAACATCGAATTTAAAAAAGAATTCATCGTGCAGGACAAAATAATAAAAGTTGAAAGGTTAGTTACTTAAGTTTATAAATAAGATCATAACCAATGTAAAATGGTATTTTAGTAATTAATTTTTTTTCTTTAACGTGCACGTATTAAATAAGTTTAATTAAATATTTTATTCTTTGTTTTGCATGTAATGAAAAAAATATGCAATGGATTAGAATAAATTTGTTTTTGTACTAAACTAATAATTTCATTTAAACGATTTAAAGACCCTGAGGTGAGATTTAAATAATTTTAGAGTCTCGAATTTCAATAAATTTTTTTAAAACTATATAGTTATGATCCATCGCAATATGTACGGGTTATTCGTAAATACATTCAACAAAATAAGATAAGTGTTTTTAATTGAACACTCAGTTCTTTTTGTTTAATTTTGAACACGTCTGTTCGCCTACTAATTCTGCAAATCTTTCTTGATTTGACAATTTTTTTCTGTCTTATAGTTTCAGAGATTCCTATATAAAGAATGAAAAAAAAAAACTCACTCTGTATGATTTCTGTTTCAACCAACTTTTAAAGAATTCCAAGAGATTTTAAAGAAATTGTACTCCATTGTCTACAAATGTGGAGTACTTGATTCCTTTATGCTACCTACACAATTGTCATTGCATTTTCATGCATTTGTGAGTTAGTCTTTAAATTTTGTCTTGTTTAGGGATCTTTCGAGGTTGGAGGGTAGGTCCCTAAACAAGACAAAATTTAAAGCATGACCAAATTCGAAGAAACTACTTACCTTTGGGAGTTAATTCTTACAGAAGTAATTTGTTTAACAATAACAGCAAGCAGTTTTTCGTTTTTGGTTATAATTATTAAATCAACAGGAACGGGAATAGTCAACTTGTAAAACTCACCTTACAGTTACAATAATATCGATCGTGCTTTGAATACTCGCTTTATGTACCTAATTTGTATTCTAATGAATGGTTTTTAGTTACGATAACAAAACCGAAAAAAGAACAAGTGTTATTTAAGTCAAATAAAACAATTAAAAAAAATTATGTTCAGTTAAATTCAAAACAATCAAGTGGTAAATACTCGAAAGATTTACGCAGCGCCCACCTGTAGTTTTATTTATGTCGTAAAAAAGAATCCCTTGCGCGGTAATTACGAAACTTATCAATGTTTCTTGCTTTCATTATTTAAATTTAGCAACCGCTAACGGTAATTTGTGTAATAAATTTTTTTCTAATTAAGTCTTTTGTTAATATTCGTGTTTATGACAGGTTACGTGCACTTAAACAATGTTAACACGGTTTTAAGGATCGCTTTGAACGTTTCTAAACACAATGAATACAATAATAACGCGTTTTTAAAATAGTACGTCTATAGAATTTTTATAAAGAAAATGTTAGGGCGAATGTAAAATGTTATACGTAGGAAATGTAGAATAAATGTTGAAAAACGTAGCAATTACGAAGTCTGCAATGAGATGAGTTACTTTTAAATGTGCCAATTCAAAACTGCTAATAAAATGTTAATGAAAAAACAGTGTAAAAGCAGAGAAAAAAATTAAATCATATAAAAAAGACGAATAAGTAATTTAAAGATAAAAAATTCTAACTTAAACGACATTCAAGGAAAAAAAGTGTAACACATTTCTAATTAATTTATATCAAATTCTGGCGTAGTTAGGAATGTGCCACAAGTGATTTATATGTGTAACCTAAGATTTTGATCTCGGCATTTTTGCAGAGCTCTAATTTTTACAGTGTGCTAATATAAGCTTCCGTTCATGGAATTGTCTCACGACATTTTATTATGTAAACCATTGACTTCCATTCGCTTGAATTTTTGGAATTTAGATTGACTTTGCAATTTGTCAGTGTGGTCCGAGTTGTCAGATACCCTATTTAAATAGTAAAAAAAGATATAACTAATAGACTCTGATAATTGGTTACAGCTAGCAGAATCTCACCGAAAAGCTCGTTTACCCTCGGGATAATTGAATAAAATAAATCTATTTGTCATTAACGATACTTTCCTTAACAACAATGTAGTACACAAATTCTTCAAAATATCTGTTCTTATTTATTAAAAATGTTACTGCCAAATTTCATCGATGCGGAACATTATAACTAGTTGACAGCACGCATTTGTACAATAGTGAACTTACACTCGAGTTCTCTCACTCCTGAAGAGTCCCAAAAGGACGAAATAGCTGTCGAGTGATTCTCGGTGTTTGTTTGCTATGTACAACCTCTTACGAACTTACAGCAAGCGATTCGAGATTTTTATTTTTGCTAACACTAATGTTGGCTATAATTATCGAAGGATCGACTATGTAACTGCTTTTACATACCTGTCAACAAAGTTGCTTAATGAGAACCATTTGCGTACGTGATCGCTAACACGAGTCGACACTAGATGTCGCAAAACCTATAGTTTGATTATAACTTTATTGTTGGTATGTCGATTTTGCAATACATACAGGGTGCCCAATATATATCTCATAACATAGGTAACTTTCTTAATATAAATGATAGGCAATTAATTAAATTGGAAAAGTTGGGCAGAATTACAAACAAAATATTATGCCCTTTTCAAATTTGACGTATATTATCAATGAATTTTGTGAAAAAAACTGAAAACGGTTGCTTTCTTTAATGCTCTACTGTTCCACAAGTATTTACCTTAGACCGGAAGTAAAAACAAAATCTTGTACATATTTTTGTGTAGAATTCGATGATTCGCAAAATGTCAGTCCGATTTTCGAGATACAACACAAACTTGCATTTTTGAAATGGCAATCATAGTTGACTATGACCTCATTAAATAGCTTTCGTTTTCCTGATTTCATTGATATAAGGTTTTGATATACATTACTCTTTACATTTTTCTGTAAATGCTAAAAGTAATTTATTGATACGATTAAGCAGCAAAATAATATACAGGTATGCTTGGAAACAGAAGTTTTAAACAAAACCTCCATTTTCAATCAAACAATTTACTTTACTTAAGTTGCATTACTTAAGCTGACTTATTTATTTATGTTTCTATTTTTTCTATTTAAATACTAAAAATATCTTATTCATACTATTAACAACAAATTTATTTATTTATTTATTCGCATGGTACATTTTCATTATTGTATTATGATTTAAGTGTTATGTATGGTGCCCCAGAAAATCAGTATAAACCTGTACAGTGTTGTGACAATAAATAATAATAGCACAGGTACAAATAATAAATAAGTTCGTTAAATTTGAAACCAAAATTTATATGTGACTAAGTTTCAATAAGCACATTCGACATCTTTTAACCATTTCTCCATGCACTTTTTCCAAACTGCCAGGTCAAAGTCTTCTTATAATCAACCTAATCCTGTCTTAATTCTTAATTCTACGACGTTATTGGGTTTTTCCTTTTACACCTTGTCTTTAACGGTTCCCCATAAGAAAAAATCGAGAGGTGTCAAATCTGGTGTTCTTGCCGGTTCTTCCGGATACCTGTTCCGCCTGGTCCTACCGTTAATACTCGAGTAAGTCTGCTTTTCTAATTTAACCGCCAAAGATACCGCTTTGGCTATTCTCTCTCGATCCGCATGTCCAAGTTGGCATAGCGCATTTTCGTGTGTCAACTTGGCCATTCCTCTTCATTGTTCCTATCCGTGTGTTGTATTTGGGGTGACGCATTTTCGCACCTTAAATACACCACTCAAGCCGTTGCCCGGGTTGATAGAGCGCATTTTCGTATGTCGACTCGGTCACTCCCACTACCTACCGTATTACTTAACAGACCGCCGTTCTGCATATATACCGTTACCCTCATGCCTATAGTAACCGCCGCTTTGCTTACATTACCGAAACCCTCACCCCTGTAACGTTAAATCCGCTGACTGCTTTTGGGTTGCATGGTTTGGGCTTACTTTTAATAATGCTGTTTTGTTTTTGTAAAACAAACAGCAGCTTGTTTCGTGTTAAATAAAGAAGTGTTTACAGAAACTAACCGAATTGGGAAGCAAGCGTCACACTATATAGGGTGGTTGCTTTATGCGAAATGTAATTATTCTCGATTTTTTCCAATGGAATACCCGGTATATTTTTCGAAATATTTTTTCAAAAATTGATTTCTCGTGATGATTAGACAACAAATAATATAAGGTTTTATAGTCATCAAACCGACTGTCTTGAGATATATTTTATTAAATTTTACTCGACATTTGTTTCCATGTGATACTAAAGTTCATCCTATGTACCACCCATAGTAGATGGCATAATAATTTTCAACCTTTAGTGCGACATTTTTGTATTCTTCATCATAACTTAAGCTTTCATCAAGAATATCGCTTTCACTACTGTTCTTTAAACTGACAATATAATCGTTGCCAGTTTCAGAAAAATCAGTCTCTACAACTTTTCATTGCTTTCCCTTTTGAGCGATTCGCGCTTCTCTTCCTTCAAAGAATTTTGGAAGATTTTTTTTTCTATTGTGACTGGAGTTTATTAGTTTTGTCCCTTTCACTCTCAATACTCTATCAACTAATAAGCGACCTTTCTTATTAGCGAACAACCAACACAAACTGAACTGGAAATTCTGTAGTATTAACTGTTTTTTAAATATCATCAGTATACTCGTTAAACTCAATCTGTCAGATTGTGACACAACATTTAGTTCGCTTTTAATATCTTTTTTTTTCTTGTCCAGACATGTCATCTAAACTTATTTCTTCAATATTATCGGTAGGTATGTCCACATTTTCGACTACTGGAAGTGTGAAAATAATAATAAACTTCTAATTTTTCTCTACGCTAAGTTTATACTGTTTAAGCCATTCTCTCCAGATTCTATATCCAGTTCTTTGCTCAACAAGCTGACCAAAATGTTTCTAGTTATTAGTAGATATTGCTTTGTTCCGTCATTTTGTTAATTTTCTTCATAAATTCTATAACGTTTCTGGAAGACAATTTATCAGTCGCATCAAAACACCTGCTATTCATTAGTGGAGCCCGAAATGGTGTCATTAGTAACAATGTAACAGTAGTTCTTAAGAAAACCTTCCTTCTGCAATAATTATATTGTAAATACTTAAGAAATCGTTCGTAAAGCGGATTAACAAAATTCTAGAAAATTATCTAATTGATAGTTTAAGCATAATGGCTAGAAGACTCTATTCAAAGCGGGATATTGGCATTTTTGTCACTCGAAGGGTAACGAAGTAAATTATATTTCCAACATGTATTTCCATATTTTCTATACACTTTCCTTCAATCTTTGAAAGTAACTTTTTTATTCTAATTGAAATGCGATTGCAATGGAAGAAAATAAGAGTAAGAATTCTACTACGTATGTAAACAAAGTGTAACATTAAGACATTTCCTTTTTGTTTTGGCGATATCTGATATCACTGAGATAATGTAATACGCAGTAGTACTGCCAGTGCTCACATAGCCTGAGGAACACAAATTCATAAATAATTTAATTTAGAGTTGCTATTGTTACATATTCGATCCAATTGGCAAGCAAATTGAATTAATTCATCATTACCGCAAAAATACCCTACACTGGAAGTCTGGAGGACGTCACCAGATGTATCCAACCATACATTAATTTTTTCTATTACGCAATTTCTATAGCTTTGTTTCCGTATTGTACACGATACGGAAATAGAAGATCTTTTCCGTACTGTTTTAGGGATTTTTAAAATTTAGTGTATAACCAAATAATTTACAGTTTTAATTTTCACGTAAGAAAATTAAGTAAGGTTTTGTTTGGTTAGTTCTTATTAAGAAAATTTAATGTTAATTTATGAAACAAAACTTAACACACAATATTCTTCCATCGACCGCGCATTTATGACTTACATTAATGTAAACAAAATGGATTTTAGTATAGGCAACTATACATACATATTGTCGTTTTATCTTCAATCAACTACAACATGAAAGTATAAATGAAAAATCTGTCGTAATTTGTAGCAAAGCAAATTTGTTCGAGATGTGCTTAAGTTACATCAATGATATATCAAACATTGTCAAACGCTTTTGGTGTTGTCTTTGTAGGTGGACCATTATATTGATTAAGCACCAATCCGTCCACAAAAAAATTTAGTCCTCTTGTTTTACTGTGATGAAAACTATTTTATTTCGACAAAACAATCGAAATTGAGTAATAGTGAGCTTATTTTAAAATACTGTTGGCAATAAAAGACGAAAAAGTAAATAATTATTAAAGGCCAAGCTCTCACAAAAAAGTAGAAACGATGAAGTTAGGTTATAAATTTGTGGTAATTTCACAAAAACGTGCGTTCACAATAGCATTTCTTCTCTAGAAATGTTAGAGTATATAATTTTATTAAAATTACAAAGTACGGTCGGCGGAAAAGTTTTGTAACTAACTCGTGAATTAAACGGCGATTAAAAATCTCAACACATTATTTTGAAGATAGCAAACTTTCAACAGCATTTGTTGCTAACTTTATTAGGATATCAACTACTCTACCAACATAGCTTTAAACCAAAAAAAAACACTAGATCAAATATTAACATTTGTTTCTTGAAGTATTTGAAGTAAATTTTTGCAAAATAGAAAAAATAGTATGAAAAACACTTGCCACAACTACTTTTTATCGCACTCCGACAATTTGGAGACCTCCCTTCGGTCGGTCTGCAAACTTTGTTTTTCAATATACTATTGTGATAGTGCCGCAGTGCCGTATTGCATTTCCGAACATTTTTCACACTTCCTAAACATTTCCGAACATTCCCACATTACCATATTGCATTTACAAACATTCTTCACATTTCCTAGATATTTCCGAACATTCCCGCATTACCTTATTGCATTTTCGAACATTCCTGTAGATTTGTACACCCATTTCCCAGAGTAAATTGCCCTTCGCGGTCAACTTATAGGATCTGAATTACCGATCCAGTTTCAAAAACGTTCTGAGATGTACTCAAAAATTATGAGCAGGAACCCCATCGTGTTGGAAATGAGTGAAACTTTGCAACAAACTTAATAGCAGTTCATCTAATATCTCCTCCAGGTCATTTTGAAGGAATTGTAAATATCGCATTGCGTTTAAATAGTAGTTGTAAAAGAATGGACCAATTATTCCGTTACCGAAAATACCACACCATATATTTATTGAAAAAAATATGCCGATCGCGCCTCTCGACAGTAACATGGGGGTTGTCAGACCAATAAATGTGGTTATGTCTATTAAATACACCGTTATTGTTAAATTGTGCCTCGTCAGTAAATAAAATCCCGCGTGAAAAAATTGGATTGTTTTTCGATGGTTGGTTGATCTTCTGTTTGGTATCGACTAATTTTGTGGCGACATTTGTTTTCTTTGTTTTTGTGAAGAGTTAGTTTCCACGTGTTGCTTAATCGGTAACCGTCTTCTCTAAGGAATCCTTAGAAATTATGAAAAATTAAAACTAAGGAATCCTTAGAAATTATGAAAAATAAAAATAACTTCAATCGAGAAGACGGTTACCGATTAAGCAACACGTGGAAACTAGTATTTCGTTTAGTCGGATATTTCACTAGTAAATAATCGTCTTTGTTAATTTCTTCGTCGTGTAAGTGTGTTTTGAGGTTTTCGTTCTGGTCTATTTCGAAAAAAATCGGATTCTGATGAATAACATCGTTTTTTAACTTCAACTTCTTAGTCAGACGACTCTGAAGTTGCAATTATTGTTTATTTTTTGACTCTTTTTCTTATTCAAGTCTGCTTGCTCCAATTTAGTTTTCTCTGCAGAACTTGTATAAATGCGTGAAGCTCCAGTCCTTGATTTTGTAGCTTTTTTTCTTGAAGCTAATTTAGGATAAGGTCTGATATTCTGAATCAATACTTCTAGATTTTCACTTGCTGTGCGTCTTCCGCCTTCATAGTCTGCTTTAATATTTCTTCCAATATCGACGTTACAACGCTTTGAGATTCTGCAGATTTATCAGCTTGCTTTCCTTCATTAGTTTTTCAAGCATTGCTTTCAGTTGCCTCACAGTTGGAATATTTCTAAATGCATCAAACTGTTGTCACTTTGTGAAACCTCACAGTCAGATAAGTTAGGGTATAAACGATCAGTATCTTGAGCTGCCAAAAATCGTCATCATTAGAAAGGAGTCAGGGATCTGTTAAAGCCTTTAATAATTTTAATAGGAGTAAATTATGACAGGTATTGCATCTGCAGTTAACTTGACGATATCATGAATTCTGATGGTTTTTCAGGGATTGGCGCTTATATAATCGTTAAATGCAACTTTACATCTTGATTTAAAAAGGCCATAGTCACAAATATCTAGAGGCTGCATCTTATGGGTGCTATCTGGAGGCAGCAATAACAGAAGAATACCATTCTCCGTGGAGTAATTTATGGCTTCCAGTAAAACATAGGTATTGTAGTTACCAATGATCAATAATATTGGATTTTGAACAGTACAATGCATGTGTTCTTTTTAATATGCTTCAGCACAGTAGAAAATAGTTCTGTGGTCGGTCATCCAGCCGTTCTTGGAACCTACAGCTATAGAATTTTTCCTTTATTCGTTGTCTTGAGAAAACGTAATTAGGAGGAATAGTTACTCCAATAATCAAAATTATACCACAAAATCTAACGTTCTCCGTTCTCCAGACACAATCTGGCCAACTTGCTACTGTCCAGATGGGTCATCTTTTCGGTGCTTGGAGAATAATAGTGACTAGTAAAGCTATAATTGTTTTGAAGGCTTCCTAAATTTTGAAAAAAGTATTGAACGTTATGGTTATTAAAAGCAGCTCTTGCCTGACTCGTATTTTCTGGTTTTCTGTAAGATAATTTACTGTGCCGTTTCATAAATGACAGTACTCAGTTGTAACGATGCGTTTTTATTTCTAAGTATCGCACCGTCACTAAATTAATTCGAGTAATTAATTGTTAGGATAAGACCGATTTCGTTATGTTTTAACTGTTTATTAATTTTGTTTATTATTAACTTTAAACCCAAAGCGAAAGACAGCGGGCGGGCCGTTGAACAAAATCCAATAGCGCCCCGCTTAAACTTTCGTGCGCACGCAGTCTCCTCCCGTAAGCCAGTTGCCTTAAGTACACCACTCAAATAGTTGTCCAAATTCGCATAGTGCATTTTCGTGTGTTAACCTGGCTATTTCTTTTCCTTTTTCCCATCAGTGTGTTGTATTTAGGGTGACGTATTTTCGCGCCTTGAGTACACCACTCAAACCGTTGCCCGGGTCGATATAGCGCATTTTCGTATGTCGACTCGGTCACTCCCACTACCTACCGCATCCCTTAACAGACCGCCGTTCTGCTTATATACCGTCACCCTAATCCCTAAATTAACCGCCGCTCGCCCCTATAACCGTCAAACCGCTTTTGAGTTGCATGGTTTGTGCTTTAATTTAATATATGCTGTTTCTTTGCGAAACTAATACCAACTTGTTCCGTGCTAAATAAAGAAGTTTTGAGTTTTAGTGTATTCTCTTTATTTCTCCGAACTTCTTCCCGTTAAACGATCAGAACACTGGAATTTTTAACCTCCACTGTAGCTGCCCGATAAGCAAACGGAGAGTAAACTTCGTCATCAAATCTGGCGCCCGAAATCCGTCCACTTTTGTTATTTACAGAAACTAACCGAATTGGAAAGTAAGCGTCACACAGTCTGTCCCAGCTTTTCTGTTGACTGACCAGAAATTTGGTATTTTCTTAAGTTGATCGGTAATTTTCGAGGGTTCTCGTAAGTTAACCCGTAATGTATTTTCGACGATAAATAAGAAATTTTTCTAGTTCATTTTCTTTGATATCAAATATTTGACTTGACAACCTTATATGGCATCATCTAAAAAAACCCTGTCGAAAAAGTCGATTTTTTTATAATAAAATCTTGTACTGATGGCTTTAACGATTTCTGCTTCTTAATAACGGCTTTTACTGCTGAAGCCATTACTCGCCCCAAAATTTCCCCACGGTTTACCTTCCTTTGTAATTACGCACCATTATGTACAATAAAATTACGGACAGTCCGAACTTGTCCCACAACAAATGTTCGAATGTATTGGCAGAATTTACGTCTCTCATAATAAAATCTTGGATTAATCCCAAACATAGAAGCTGAGAGCTTAAGAATCAGGTAATAAAATTATTTACATAAACAAAAGAAATACACCTATTTTATAAGCAAAATAGTGGACTGTTGGTTTCCCTTTCCTATTCACAAAATTCAAATTGTCGGAATGCGCCCCCTGTCAGAACTTATCCCGCATTCCCCCAGTAACGAAACCGTGAGATGTAAAAAGACAAAACCCCAACAACTAACGTCCTCAACTGGTCTGAATGTTACTTTTAAAAAATTGCATTTTCGGAAATACAAAAAACAACTCGATTTGTGTAACATTTCGTTTTCAAAGTAAAACTATCAATATACAATGCTATCAAAAAGCTCGCGCTATGTATTTCGAAACCCCTAGCGTATTAAGCGTTAACATATCGAAACAGTTACATTCGTTCGAGGCAATTTGGATGCTTTAAAAAACATTCTCAACTTCTCCATCAAATAAAACGAAACTACTAAAAGCTTCTTAACGAGTTAATTAAAATGTAATTGAAGAAGTTGAAATGTCTTCTCGACACACTTAATTTATATTCAGATTATTTTAACGATTTAGCTGCTACCAAAAGCTTACTAATTCTGCGTTTAATATACAAGTAATAACAAAATAATCAATTTTATGTTGCTCACAAATTATCAATATCAAATTTAAAGCGAACCTCAAAGACGGAAAACAATCAATTTAATCAAAACACGATTTCCTTATAAATATAATAAATGGAAAATGCTGGAGATGTTAAATTAACTTTTCTTTAATGATCCTCATTAAACGTTAATATGGTATTACCAAAGTTTTGGAAACGAAATGGTCGGCAAATCGACTCAATTGCGGAATTCAATTAATTTAATTAAATTACTTTCTATTTATATTAAAAGAAACGCTAGGGCAAAATCGATGCACCCTTATTATACGATGTTTGTCAATTGAATCAAAATAGCACTATGAACATACTTACAAATTTTCATTAACAAAGTAATTAAAGCCAGTGTTAAATCTATAAATAAAGAAAGTTTTCAATGCAGAACGGAAGGAATAGTTATACAACAATATTTTTTAACAATCAATTTTTTAGATAATATAAATCAAAATGTAGTGAAATGTAAGCATAATAAAAGAGATTTATTTTCTTTGTATAAGAAACTAATAAGACGTGATGGATGTAGACGTTTGGGTAACAAAAGTTAAGATAAATTGTTTTTAATTAAAGAGTGTAGCAATAAAAGTAATTGCAAAATAATTACATTGCCAAAAACGAAATGGATCGAATAAATATTAAACACCACACAGATGTGGCTCGCAAATGTATTATTCGCTCATATGTACTGAACATTTTGTTCCGCATCAGGTGTAGTAATATAAAAATAATTAGAAATTGTAGAAGTTTGAGCTTTTGTTCATTTGTTTTGTACAATAAAATTTAAGGCAAATACTTCAAAATTTTGGTAGAAATATATTTGATATTTATTTTTCAATACCTTAGATTTTGTTAGGAGCATATTACCAAAAGCGTATACAATTTGACAACTAATCTAAAATTTTTATTAACAACATCGATATTTAAATGGTAAGAATCTAAAATTAACAAATATTTTGTCAATTGTCAATATCGGTCATAAAGTGAACTATAATCAGAATACACAAGATGGGGCTAATCATTTACATGAAACTAAAAATATTGCTCTTCTTCTTCTTCTTCTTCTTTCGTATATGGTTTCCCATACAGGTAGGCATTTGCCTGTTTTTCGCCGATTCTGCTGATGTTGACGTCCAACATTCCCTCCATCGCTTTGGTGGTCTTCCCTGCGATCTTTTCCCCACGGGTTTATTACTTTTTGCACTTTTAGCTAGTCTGTTATTCTCCATCCTGTCTACGCGTTTATTCCATTGTTTTCTTCTTTATCGTGATAGTTTTGCTACATCATGTATTTTACTCATTTCTCTCAGGTCTCTATCTTCTTATTCTATCGTGTAGTGTTTTGCCATGGATTGTCCTTATTACTTTCATCTCTACTGTTCTCATCATTTGCATTGTCTTTGTGGTGTCTTATATATTCTTACTTTACTTTCGCTTCTAAGATGTTTGTTTTTCCGTATTATATCTTTCATACATCCTGATATCCGGGAGGCTCTCATCGTTTTTTACTTCTTGTTGTGTGTTGCCTTTGCTATTCCAAATCAATTTATTTTTTACCATTTAAAGGTAAAAAAGTTGTGTAATTGTTGATTTAGTAAACATATTTTTGTTCTATAAAAAGATTTTTATTGACAAAAGGAACTTTAAGGGGGGACGATTCAGGGTTTGTAGTTTCAGTGTTAATTTGATGTTTACACGTCAGGAGACCAAAATAGTTATTTACGTGACATGTTCGTAAACAGATTCTTCGGGATATGATGACCCTTTACACGCAGGTTGTGCGCAACTGGATACAAGCAAATAACTTGGAGCTGTTACCCTGGCCAGCAAAAGCCCAGATTTTAACATTATCGAAAATGTTTGGGCTCGAATACTTGCTGTTATCCGAAGACAACAAGGGCCAAATTTTATACCAGTAAACCGTAATGCACTAATTGCAGCCATTGATACCGCATGGGAAACGATTAATATTAATTATATTGATACCTTGATAGCGTCAATGAGCAGACGCCTCCAAGAATGTATCAATAATAATGGAGGTCACACCCATTATTGATTTCTTATATTTATTTATATAGTAATACCTTTATTTAAAAAAAAGTTTTCATTTAATTTTAAACTATAACTTGGTATCTTAATTATAATTATGTAATAAATTCTTGTCAAAAACTAAATATATACGTTGACAATAAGAATTGCCTTAGTTTTTATTTTCACTTTTTATATTAACTACAGAAAAAAATGAAACGTCATAAAATATACATTTTGTAAGGACTAAATATTATGAATAGAGAGTTTAATGATTTTTTTAATAACTTACAATAATTAGTAGGTTAGATTTATTTAAAAATAAGTAATAATCAGTCAACCCAAATAACCATGTTTAGTTTTTGATTTAATTTAAAAGTTATTGCTTGTAGACGTTTTTAAATCAAAATTATTTCTAATTTTATTTTGTAAACATTTCCTAAACAAAATTTTGATTCGATAATTAATCGAGCTATGGTGTTTAATTAGCGATACCTTCAAATATATTCTTTAAAGAAAAAAATTAAGTAAGCAACGTAAATTACCTATTTTCTAAAACGTGCTTAGTGTAATGATTCATTCTACAGTCCTTCTATAAGATAACCCCTGCTGAGACTACCTGCTGTTAGAATTGTAAATGATACCCTTAAGCCCGCTTCACAATGTGCAAACTTTTGTTTACAGAAATTGTGGTGTCCAAGTTTTAAATTTCATGAGTGTACATAGAACTACTAGGGTGCGTTGTACACATAAATTGATGTACCTACATTGTTCGTTATGCAATTTACGCATCTTGTATTTTTTCTTTACGCACATGCCACGTAAGTAGCTTTTGTCCAAAAGTAGGTGCCACTTCTAAAGTCATTAACAATTTATTAAGAATTTACCGATGATTTTATTGTTTATTTCTCTGTATCTTTTTTTTGTAAGTTTTAGAGAAAAAATTCATAAGGCTTTTTTGTTCAGCGATAAATTTTCTACAAAATAGTATATTTTGAAATTGTAAAATTTTTTAATTTATTATTAATTACAGTGAAAAACTGAAAAAGAAAACTTTTTTTATCGAATTTTTCTAATCTATCTCATTTTTAAATTTACTGGTAAATTTCAATACTAATACGTGCAATCAAAATAGATCAAAAACTAAACAAAATGAGACGCGTTTCGTTTCAAAAATACTTATTAGTTTTGTTATAATAACTTTTTAAAATGAAACTTTGCAGCCTTATAGACAAATACCAAATTATTTTACAGAAATATGCTTTCGGTGAATTTAAGAATATAGTAATTATTTATCATTCCTATAAAAAAACAATTATATTTAAAAATTTTTAGCCACTTTTTTTTTAAATTATTTTTGTTATAAATAATTGAAAATATTACGCAATCTTATGGAGCAAATGATATAAAATAAATAGGAATCGATTCGTATTAAAAATGTAAATTTAAAAAAAATATCTCATTTGTTTATTTAAAAGCCGAAATGTAAACAATTTACATTTTTATTGTTTATTCGGTAACTAAAGAATATTGTGATCTAAAAAAAATTGTACGTTGTCTTTGATATATTAGCAATCTAGCTATATTAGTTTAAGAAGCTTAGGATTAGTAGTTTTTACAAAAAAAAATAAGCGAGCTGCCGACGCCACTCCCAGTACTCCTCAGTTTTCTCGTATTTGGTCATTTTCAATCATATTTGCATGCATTTTTTGCGTGTTAAATATCAATTTTATCGAAAAATGAGAATATACGTTTTGTTCCTTTCTATTTCAACTTCACAATTTTTTTTTTATTTCTAACAATCAGACGACCACGACACGAACATTCAGCCTCGATTGAATATGTTGGTTTAAAAAATTTAAATCGCAATTTTTCATAAACTAATTGCCCGACAATTGTAGAGTTTGGCACACACTAAGTACAATCATTACCTACTATTTCCTGAAAGATTTAACCTACATCTCAAAAAATGACGATTCTACGAATTTAAAAAAACCCAAATATTTCACTTTTTCCGATTTTTCTCGAAAAATTATTATCCGATCGAGTCAAATTGATGCTCATTTTATTCATATTTTTATTCTCTACAACTTTTCTTTTTTCACGATTAACGTTAGTTCATTACTTTTCACTCAGGAAAAAAAAGTTGAAAAAAAAACACTTTGCATTTAAATGTTAATTAACAACATACTAATCAGAATTCATTTTCGGTATAAATGATGATTTTTGACAAATGATTTCGCGATGACGAACCCGTAAAACTCGAAAAAGATTTTGACAGTGAGAATGATTTGCCATTATCGGTATATCTTCTTCCTTCCCTACCTTCGTCCGCACGCAGTCTTACTCAACCTCCTCCTTCAAAGAAAAAAAAAGTTTATTCATGGGAGAAGAAAGATATCAAAACCAATATTCCTGAATCGCAAGATATCAGCGAACCTAGAAACAACTTATTACCTTTAAAAATGTTTTCTGAATTTATGGATTTATTTATTTATTTATTTATTCGTATGGTACATTTTAAATATTGTATTGTGATGTAAGTGTTACGTATGGTGCCCCAGAATATCAGTATAAACCTGTATAGTGTGGTGACGAAACCGCGTGTAACGTAGTAACGGACCATTTGTTCAATGATGACCACTACGTCAATGGAGAAGCCATCAATTTGAAAACACCGATCAAGATAAGTACGTATAACCAAAGGAGGGGAATCACTGATCGCCACAAAAAATAGGTATCGTACAAACTGTAAGTAACAAACTAACGAATGTATGATTTGTAGCTGTATTTAAATGTAATTTGTTGTCTATAAGTAACAGAAGGCTGAGAAAAAAAATATAATAGCAGGTATAGACTGGTTACATAAATTTATAAAAATATTTAATAAAAAGTTAAGTATTCGACAGCCTGAAGGCTCTATCAAGAGCATCTTCATTCATTTAACATAATGTACATTTATTCTTTGATAATCTTTAAAACGAATATGTACGCTCTGAAAAATTATCTGGCGGCACTGTATTTACAATCTTGATGAGACAGATACGACTACAGCTAAATGTAAAATAGTTAGAAAATGGTAGACACTTGACCCGCGCTTTAAATTGAGATATTCGATTTCGAGAATGCCAGTTCATGTTTACAAGAGACATTCATTAATGATAAAATTTCCCCTGACAAATAACAGGGTGCTCGGCAGCCTCATACTCAAAAATATCAATTTACAGAGCGGGTCAAGTGGAACCTCATATAAAAGGTATTGTAATTCTGTATTCAACCAAATACGTTTTATTCCTGGAAGTAGCCCCCCTGGGCTTAAGGGAACACAAAGACCTCGTTTTTCTAGAATGAATAGCAAATGCCAAAAATACTGAACTAGTTGGTAAGATTAATTCAAGTTTGAAGTGAACCTGTCGTATTGAGGAAATTTCTCAATAGATGCTAACAGGGGGCTACTTCTACACTGTTCATTTGTCAGGGCAAATTTTATTGTTAGTGAATATCCCTTATAATCATGAATTGGCATTCTCGTCCACATTACAGTATTTTCTGACTTTTTTTTTAATAGATGCAAATAGCTGTATAAAGAATTGAAAGGGCTTTCATATGAGGTACCGATCGACCCATCATGTCATTTAAGACTTTCGACATGGGGGTTGCCAAAGCCACCTTGTTCATATTTCCGAGTCAACTTTATTTTCGGAAGACTTCCCCTCCAAACAAAAATTTTCTGACACTGCTTCAACATTATCTGAAGAACTTCGCTGTTTAGAAAATACCCTAAATCAAGTTTGTAATAAAAGTCCATGTACAATAGTGAATCCTCAATATAGTGTTTCTGCATAAGTTTTAGTATTTAAAGAATACCCAAAAGCAGAAGAGAGAGAATTAACCAGCGCTAAATATAAATGAGCTACCAGTTGTATTCCGACCGAGACTAATGAAAAGCAGAAAATAAAAATGAAAAAAATGTTAAAAAAGACAGTGAATACCCAGAAAAACAAAAGTCTAACCATAACACAAAGAAAGCAAGCCTGTAAGAAATAAAAAAAACTTTCGATCAAGTCTTATCGTTTGACGAAGAAGATAAAGAATATAACATTAAGTGCAGACGGCATATTTGATTGTATTACTGTTGAAATTTGAATTATTGATCTAACTATGTAGTATGTGTTCTACATCATAAGCAAACTGTGATAGATTTCTACCCAAGTCAGGCTTAGTATTAATAGTCCGTGGGCCCGTGACATAATGTGTCGGGAAACTTGTATGTCAGCTTTTTAGATCTTAGGTGTAGAATACTATGAAACGTACAGATCCGCGACATCAGGCCCAAAAAAGCTCATCGTTAGATTTGAGCCCATACAATATTAGATGCAATATATTTTTTCAAATTGTACGTCAGCTTTTTTGCAGACAGGTTTCTAAGGTGTGGTTTAGTTACCAAAGCCAAAAAAGCTGACGTTTTTATCCAGACCCAAACGTTTAGGCCCATAAAATTCTCATTACAATCTGCATTGGCAATTGTATCGTCAGCTTTTTTGTAAATTGCCTTTTCTCGATGAAATATCATCGAATTTCAAAAAGCTGACGTTTTGGTTGAAGCGGTGAAAAGTTAAAAAGATTATAAATCCGGAAAATGTCATAATTTGACTGTCCCTCAAGTCCCAATTCAATTTAAAAAAAAGAGAAACTGTGGGGATTATTGGTACACAACGTAAACCAACGTCAAATTCAGAATTGATTTTCCGGAAAACCGGAAAATTGTTATTTTTACAGAGGCTAGAAAGCTATATGAGAATCATAACAGAAACAGGTAATATTTTAATTATTAAAAAAAGTACTTTTCTCAAGACATCTCGCCTTTTGCAGAACTCTCGATTAAATTTTTTTTGCTGAACTCTTGAGAAAAATTCAATTTTTTGATAAACAATTAAATTATTTTCTACTGAATTATCGATAAGTACTGTTTTTTCAATTTCTTGAAAGCTGTTTACTTAATCCATTATTGCAAATATAAATTTCCACATTTAGGCTACACCGCACATTACTTTTTTTTTACCGGTAAACAAAAGTGTTTTCAAATGCACGCGTTTTTGTACAACTCATTTCCAAATAATTTCTGTCGCTAAATTTTGTTTTAATGTTATTCCCTTCATTAAAACACCTTCTCGGCTCAACAATAATTTATTTACACAACTTTGATAAAAGGTAAATTTGGCAACGTGGACAAATTTTCACGTGCTCTGCATTACGCGCAAGTCTTTATTACGTGCACGTCGCTTATTTACATAAAAACTTAACCTAAATGGACTATTACTACTCTACAAACTTATTACTACTTAAACTAAATCTACCTGGTCATCACGCCAACTTCGACGGTGAGTATTTGTGTTGTATTCGATGCTCCCGATGTTCCTGTACTTTCTTTTCAGATTAATGCTACTTCGATCCAATTTGCGCAGCCTCGACCGTTCATTCACCCTTGAGTTCACGGACCTTCTCCTTTCCGGATCACTTTCACTGGTGAGTATTTACTTTCCCCGTTTATTTTGTTTATTTTATTACTGTACTCCTTCAACTTCTCACTTTATTTTTGCACTTAGCAATTTTATTAATTTTTAATTGTTGTAACGTAACGTCATCTATTTTATTTTTGACGGTATTTTTTTTGCCCCGATGTACGCCTTTACGCTTTGGATTTTCAACTCCTCGGGCGTCTCTTCCGCACCTCTATTTATTACTTCCGGATCCATGGCCAACTTGTTTATTAATTTATTCAAATTAATCCGTTACGCCGCGTCGGTTTTTGTGCTGCCATCTACCGGATGTTTATCTGAACCCTTAGTTTTTCTGCAGTTTTCTTTAATTTTTATAATTAACTTTCTTAATTATTTGTTAATTACTGCCATTCTTCTTCTGTTTTTCTGCCCTTCCTTCCTTGTCTTTCTTTTCTTGAAAGAGTATTGCGCCGCTTTGCATTTTGTCTTTAAATTTTGTTTATGTTCATAACCCAACTTTTTATAATTAACTTTGTTTAAACCACGCATTTTCATCCTTTACGTCCTTGTTTATGTTTTACATTGTCTATCACTCACTTTATTTATCACACTTCGTCCCTTTTATCACTCTTACCTCACATTTTGTGTCCTGGCAAATGACCTTGACCTATTATTTGTACCTTAATTACATAACTAATACTAAATTTTATACAGGTTTTCTTTGGTTGGGAAGATTACTGATGCTGCGGGACACTTAACAATGATTGAAGATAATCATTACCTAGGATCAACTATCAAATTTCCAGCAGAATTCAATGATCTTTCCGAACATAGCCGATTTACAAAGAATATGGAATTTTTGCCTTAAATGGGGTTTTATTCAATCGGAAATGGCATTTTAAGAACTTTTCGAAGATTATGGGACTGGCTCAAATGCAATAACATCGCAATATGTATACTATGCTTCTAAAGAGGAAATTAAAGAAAACAGGGTATTTCTAAATAACAGATTTGACTCTTCGGTGACTATACCTGGTACAAAAAAGTATCATGCATTCATTTCTTCTGCTGGTGGTATCATAATAAAACGAACAAGCAATAGTAAAACTCAAAAAATTGTAAAAGTATGTAAATAAATGTGTATAAATTTGTGTAAATATATCTGTACTTATGAACTTATAGTAATGTAAATAAACCATGTAAATATTTTGCTTGTTTTTCAATTAAATCTTAACATGATTTATTTATACTACAAATTTATTAAATTTTATATAGGACGAACGCCATAACCAAGCATATTGCCACTAATGCCAGGCGCATGTGCGTGTTGGCAGAGCGCTTTGGTGTTTGTTACCGGTCTAGCTCCTAAACGACTTTTGTGCCCATTTTCAGACATGGAGAGGACAATCTTTAGACTATCAGCTATATTCGAAAAAAATAAATTAATTAAGCTGGTCCAACTTTATTAAAATTTCTTAAAAAATTTTTTGATGCATTTTTTTATAAGAAAAAAATTTTTTTTACGACTTTAAATATTTAATTAAAAAGCTTTAACAATTAAGTATTTATCCCACTGCTTGTTTAATTCAGATACAAGTTCAAAAAACTAGGTATTTCAGTTCAAAGCGGCGCGTACCAGCCTGTAAGTCAAAACTTCACAGTCCTGTAACTCGGTAATTAAAATGTTCAACGCAAAAATATTTCGTATCGGTGTCAACACCACATATCGGTATAACAAAACCAAAAATTACTCAAATCGGAAACGTCGAGTTTTTTAGTGACTGGTTTGGTGTGAAATGCCCCTATTAATATATTTGTTTTGTTCGTAAAAATAAATAGCAATATAAAAAATACAGGGTTTCTATAAATGATTGTTTCATCAAGTTGGCAATTAAATGAACAAAATTAACGATAAACGACGAACAACACACAATTACAACCATAGATAATAATTACAACAGAACGATAAAATAACTGACCGATGATGACATTAGCATAAATTAATTCATTATTAATTTCAGCGACAAATTTGCATTTTTTAAATTTTCCAACGCTCATCTGATGAGACAATCATTTATAGAAGCGCTGTATATAAAAAAAAAAATCTAAAAATTTTCTATTGGTACGTTTTAGATTCCTTCCATACCTTTTTTATTTCATGTCTTGTCTTATTGATTAGTTGTAGAAGTATTTTTATTAGTTTAGTTGTTTTATTATAACTTGTACTGTTTGTCTCTGGTATAGAATCAATTTTTACATATATTTATCTTATGGTAGTATACTTACAGTATATTATAATAATATGTAATATAATATGTATTTTTATATTAATCAAATGCATTAAGAAGATATATCCGACATTTGTTTTTAATAAAACTATGCGCATATTTGCAATCAAAACTGAATTAGTTCTAGCTTTAAAGTGATTTATGTTCTGTCAGTTGCGAACGTTACTACTTAATTTCTACTCAATCTTTTGAGTAGTATGCGCATAAATATTTTCGACAAAAATATTACTTGCGTAATATTTAAATAAAATAAAAACCAGAACAGCACAGTTTCACAAGAACTTTCGAATTTTAAGCTTCAAGAAAAAAAAGTTATGCATAGATGGACGTTTATGTAGCTACAAAGAAAGACAACAGGAAATTAGTAACCCTGTCTTGGTAAATTTCATTTTAGCCGATAGCTGAATAATCGACAAAGAACTGAAACCGCACTATGACCGACTGAAACAGAATGAAAACATAATCATTCATAGAATGTTTCTAACACGAATTCAATGTGCATTCAAATGTCAGAGCAAACATAAACTACCTTTTTATATTGTATTGGTACGTGTTGTTAAATCAACATCCAGCTTTTAAAATGTTTCATGGTTTCTGAAAAAATATTTCTAAAAGGTTAGTCCTTTATTTATTCTTCCTTAAGTTCAGGATAATTAGAAAATGAAAACGTTGTTTTCCATTGAATTAGAAATAATAACTGTGTTTGTATTGACGATTTGGTGATTTGGGTGAAGATGTGCTTTGTAAGCACTAATGTTAGGAATATTTTTGTATTTGTGTTTTTCAATTGTCCTAAAGCATTTTCATAACTATTCTAACGATGTTTGAAGTTTGTCTTCAGTCACTTATAGAATTTGATTTGGTATATGTACAAAACATTCATTCTTCTAATACATCGGATTCATAAAAACTCGGATAACAAAACATTCCTGCAAACAATAAGCTTTTTTTACTAAATATATCTCGAGAGCAGGCTTTATTTGCTCTCTTCAGGGAGAATAAAGTAATTTGAAAAATTAAATTTGCATTATTATTTATTGTTATTTTAGTTTTTAACTTGCTTAAAAATATTTAGTTTGTGTTCCTTAATTTTTATACATTATTTATTATTTTTTAAATTCGATCTGTTGGTATATACAACAGGTTCATTGATAATCGATGGTGGGTTAGACGTTTATCGAAAACGGGGCATAGGGGTAATCTGAAAATTTAGCTACTGCCATAAATAGACACGATCTTTCTTTCTAAAATATTTTCATTATGGCGGGGTTGCCGCTTCTACTCAAAAGTAGTAACAACTTGTTAATTTTAAATAAAACACCCTGTATATTATTCAATTTTTAGAATCGCAATTTCTTACTGATATTTTTTTCTGAATAGTTCCCTATACCTATCTACACCGGTTTTCGAGAACTCTCTCAAAACTTTGATGTCTGTCAAACACAGTGAATAATTACGCGAAGACAATGTGATTTTTAATCATTATTGCGATTATTTAAAAAAGTTGATAAGTTACCTATACCACTATGCTACATCAACTTGAAGGCATTTTAATTGTCTATCAGAATTTCAAGTAATATACAGTGTGTTCCATTTGAAAAAATAAAGTTTTGACCTTTTTTATATGTCACGTCAAAATCATTAATTTAAAACCGCCCTGTATAAGATAAAATAAATTTATTTAGGTAGCTGTTAAATACAAGGCTTTTGCAAACTACATCTAAAATTTTAGCCTTATATGGGTTCAAATAGCAGCTAAATTTAAATTTTGGTGGCATCATATTTTGAAAGAAAATAACCTAAATAATTATTATCTCGAAAACCGGTGTAGATAGATATAGGAAAGTATTCAGAAAAAAATATCAGTAAGGAATTGCGATTCTAAAAATTGAATAATATACAGGGTGTTTCATTTAAAATTAACAAGTTGTTACTACTGTTGAGTAGAAGCGGCAACACCGCAAAAAAAAATATTTTAGAAAGGTAGATCGTGTCTATTTATGGCAGTCTCTTGTTGACGTAACCTGTCCGAAAATGCATTTTCATTAAGGCAACTTTGTCGGCAGATATGTAAGCAATTACAAAAGACGATCGTTTAATTAATACAGCCAACTATGTGCTGGCAAAAATAGCAATCTCAAATCGCCTGCTGTAAGTTCGCAAGAAGTTGGACAATAGCAAACACGAGAATCACTCGACAGCTGTTTCATCCTTTTGGGACTCTTCAGGAGTGAGAGAACTAGGCATATGTAGACAAAGTTTGGTAGACAAACGTTGGCCCGTGGATAATATGCCCCAGATATTCGACTTTCCGCCTCTTTACTGATGTGAATATTTGGTTTTCTTTGTCAATTCTTCCTTATTAATGACGTAATATATGTAGTAAACCATTAGCATACGGCAATAAATGCACATCTCAAAAGCAATATGTAAACATTGTTATCCAGCCATCGCTGTATTAAAATGTTCATAAGTAAATAATACTTCCCTTGTGCGTAGATTATTAGAAGAACCCAAGAAGTTTCTCTAATATCAGCTTTTGGTTGTATGCTTTTTAAAACAATGTTTAATGTATGAACATCAGGCTGTCAATTCTAAAACCTGATTATTCCCTCGTATTATTCATTTTGGGGATCGGTATGAAACTATGAATGTTGATTTAATCAATTCTCGTCTTACACCAATAGCATATTGTAATATTGAAAGATCTATTGGTACCTGATCAGACCCTGCCACCTTTGGTACAGGTATAATTCCTCCTTCGTGTAATCAGATATGTTTCTTTCATCTTCTTTTAGGAAGGGCAACCAAACACAAAACTTTATGTGCAATTTTGTATATCGGAACCATCAAGAGGTCGATCGGAACTAGGGTTAAAAAACATCGAGGAAACTACGCTTAGCAATAGGGATCACAAGATAATCTTCTATAGCTGAAAGTTACTAGCAAAGACGAACGGTTCTCACAACAGATTAATTAGAGAAGCCATCAAGAATCAAAAAATATCCAGAAAACTTCACAGAAACATAAACCCTGAGACTCAACTAAATCTGGAATCTAATCCTGAAGAATAACTTAATGTTTTCATTTTAAGCTCGATTTTAAGTCTCAATCATTGTATTTATTCTTTTACCAGTGACAGGGGTTACAATAGTATATTATGCAATGAACATGTAATGCCACAGCACCAGTCAAGAAATGCAATAGACAATATTTTTATTGGTTCTGAATTTGTATCCTATTCATAGAACATTTAATAATTACGTAAAGTCGTAATCCTATTGGTTCTAAATCAAAATTTGTATCGTAATGAATTTAATTAGAGTACAGATTGTAAAACTCTAATAAATAAATTTATTTATTCGTATGGTACATTATACAAATATTGTATTGTTATGTATGGTGCCCCAGAAGACCAGTATAAACCTGTATAGTGTGGTGACGAAACCGTGTGCAATAGTGGATTGGTTCGTCTTGGCAAAGCATTTACTTCAAGGTTTAAGAAAACCACTAAAACCTAAACATGCCAACCCTTACCCACCCTAATATTCACATGTAATAATATTAATTAAGTGTGTAAACATTATAGAAGGTAAATAAGAACATAAAATATAACAGCACAGCCATTGCATCCAGTCCAAGCGCCAGTCACGACAATGACGAAAAAAATAGTAGGTTAAAGAAATAGCAAAACAAAATAATGGAAAAACAGAAAATCAGGACAAGAATACAAAACATTGGTGAATTTCAGTCCTTCAGATTCGTAAGCCATAATATTGCTTCATCCATTAAATTATGAATGTTTAGAAACCCTTTTTAAACTTCGTTAATTGACAATCCTCTACAATATGTGTAACGGTGTCTGGTTCGTTTCCACAGTCACAATTTGGATTAGAAATCGCACCCCAGAACAACATAGAATTGCATTTTGAATGGCATGTTCTTATGCAATTTACTTTTTGACCAAATTTTTCTTTTTTGATCAAAGCCCAGGACTTCTATAGTTGGATCATCAATGAAATGTTTATTGAAAACATCAACTCCAGACCATAATTTTTTCCACTTTTCAAATTCAGAAAAAGCCGTACTTAAGTAGTCTTGCAACCATATAGGACTTCGAGATTTATGTCTTTTAGCAGGAGGGTTGTCAATGTCATTCCAAATTGGTGACTTTTTGTTAAGTTGGCATTTATCCCACTCTCGTTTTAACGCAGCTTTCGTCGAATGTTCGATGGAGTAATATTACCAAGAACAGGAACCCAATCGAGATGAGTAGATTTAATGGTTTCACTAATTATACGCATAGTGCAAGTCAATTGGACATCTATTTTTTGTATGATAACTATTCAACCAGACAGGAGCACAATATTCTGCTGTAGAATAAACTAATGCCAATGCAGCTGTACGAAGTGTCTTTGCATCTGCTCCACAAGTTGTTCCAGCTAATGTTTGAATGACATTTATTATTATAAATAAATTACAATACAGGAGTAGAAAAAAATAATTACATCAATTAATCGTAACCTGGACCACATTTGAGAAGACAACCATCCCTATGGAATGTGTAGATCTATAAATTATCTTAGATAAAGGGACCTACTTCTCATTAGATATGAAGGTGAACTTAGGTCCAGATGTTTATAATATACAGTGTGTCCAAGATAAGGATGAACAGCATGGAGATCTCTGAAACCGTGAGAGATACAGAGTCGGTTAAATTTGGAAAAAGGTGCCCACTCGAGGGGTCAACATTTTGCTGTTGACAAACTCGCTGAGTTCGGTTACTTCCGGAGATATTCGAAAAAAACCGAAATTGTGCCATTTTGTTTTCATTATACTCTGAAGTTATTCCAGAAGTTACCAAAAAACTGAATGCACTTTGTCATTGCTACTTTTTCTGCTCTAGAAGATGGCGTTTATGAATTTTAACTACAACGTTTCGATTCGAAGAAACCATCATCAATTTTATTTTTTCTTATAGCACTCAAAAAAAGTACACTAGGTATAAGAAACCATTTTTCATTACAAATTCAGCGAAGTACTACACAATAATGTTATTCCTGATTTTATTGAGAAAAGATAAGGTTTTAGTAAATTTCTAATCTTTTTGGTCTAGAGTGCGCTGAATGAAACCATGGCATCGAAAAAATGAAGTCTATTGTTAGTTCTGACAGAATAGGTTCGATTGACATAGTAGTATCAGTTTAGCAACGTCTTTCAGTATAGGTCATATTTTACAATGGAACACGTAAATTTCAAATCTTTTTGATGTAGTGTGCGTTGAAATAATTGCGGCAAACAGAAAATGTTGCTGCGCTCTAATGTTTTTGGCGGGACAGTACGGGTTGCTTGAATGAACCGTATTCTTTTAGATTGGACACCAAACGCCTAAATATGGACTTTCCTGGTTGCCTTCGTTCAGGGTACTTAATCAAATACAAGTGTTAGGCTTCTACAGAATTTTTCCGGCATATAATGTAGCAGGAAAGTATATCAAATGTCTCTTTATTTGAAAATATTACTTGCTCCATTGTAAAATATGACCTACACTGAAAAACGTTGCTAAACTGATACTACTTTGAAAAAATGAAGTCGATTGTTAATTCGACTTCATTTTTTCGTTGCCATGGTTTCATTCACCGCACACTAGACCAAAAAGATTAGAAATTTGATAAAACGTTATCTTTTCTCAATAAAATCACGAATAACAATATTGTGTAGTACATCGCTAAATTTGTAATGAAAAGTACCATAAGAAAAAATAAAGTTAATGATGGTTTCTTCAAAACGAAACGTTGTAGTGAAAATTCGTGAACGCCATCTTGTAGGGCAGAAAGAAAGGTGCATTCCGTTTTTGGGAGCTTTTCGAATAACTTCAGAATATAATGAAAACGAAACGACAGAATTTTGGTTTTTTTCGAATATCTCCGAAAGTAAGTCAAACTCAGCTAGTTTCTCAACAGCAAATTGTCGATCCCTCGAGTGGGCAACTTTTTCCAAATTTAACCGACTCTGTATCTCTCACGGTTTCTGAGATCCCCATGCTGTTCATCCTTATCTTGGACACACTGTATAGTATTAAAATAAAAATAGTCAACAAGTTTCCATTATCTAAATGGAATTGGCTATGAATTTATTAGTTGAATATTTTACGAAAAATAATTTGGTAAATTGAATTGATGTTTTTCTTTTGTATCAGGGGTAAGACAAAGACGCGTGATCTTAACCATTTTCCACTATAATAATTGGCAACAGGCTCTGTGCCACAAGCGGCATTGTGTCGGTTTTACTCATAACAAAAAGGTTTGTTCACTTAGCCATTTGTGTGCACTCCCTTGCAAATACTATAGAAAAAGTCAAGACTTAATAAATATTGCTTGACATTCGATACCACAATGAGAAAATTAGAAATTGAATAGAGATTTACTTACTTGCTTAAAATAATTCCATTATTGATGTAGTCTTGATGATGAAGAACGGTTTCGTTCCACGGCAGATCCAAAAACTTAAGTACTCGTTCCATCCAACTTCTAGGATGCAAAACTAATTGTTCGTAAGGTACTCTTAAACACCTTTCAGGTCCTATTTCTCTACATTGAGTATTCATTGACTCAACTGCACTATTCCACTTTCTTAAACACTGTCTATAACTTGTTAAGTCAAAACCGGTTATAGTTACTTTCCTCGATATAATAGAATGTACTGTAGCGCGTCCGTCACGAACCATAAAAAGAAACTTCGCGTTAGGAAACAATTCGACAACGTACGTACCCATTTTAATTGTAAGAGGGTCTTTATTGCACAATCTGGGTGCAGGTTCGCCGTGTCTGGCAATAATTTCAAGGGTAAACGCTGCAATAGCGGAATCTAATACTTGTTTCGTAATACCAGCTTGTTCTAATCGTAGAGATTCTTTTTCCGATTTCAACCAATGGTAACGTAGTTGAAGCAGACGTGGAATTACCCTCGTTTCTTGTCCGCATCTAAAAATAAAAAGAATAAATTTAGTGTGTAAGTAGCTTCATTAAGAGATAGCAAGAACAAGCGTTTTATGTTGTCCTTTATAGTTTTACTGAAACTGGCGGCAATTTACCGCAAATTAAAATCGATTTGAGGACTATAAAAGGTTTCTACTTTCGTAGAGAAGTTGTTTTACGAATACACTTGAATGGTTTAAGTAGTTTTTCAAAAACAAATAGAAACCGCAATAAAGGGTAACTGTTAAGGGCTGTTTCTAACAAAAGCAAATATATAATTACATTCACATTTTACTGTTTATATGTATTAGCCGTTGTTAGGTAACTGAACTTTGAAAGAAAAATAAACTATACAAGAAAAATCTACATGACGCATAATAATTCAACAAGAATGAACAATACAATTAACGAAGTAAAACAACTACCACAATATTCACAAGAAAAAAGTTTTAAAAACAAGGAGAAATAATATTTTACACAAAAAGTTAATTGAAACAATTCCGCACTACAAACAAAAGCAAAAAGGTAAAATATTCCAACCTACTGAAAGAAAAATTTACCAAAATAAAATACTCACGATCTTAACAAAATAAAATAAGTTCAAAATTTACTTAACGACTTTTAAAAGCTACGCAACTTTAATTAGCATTTAATTTAATTTCATTCATTCTTAAGACAACACCCAATTTTAACAATTAGATGAGATTGAATGAAGAAGCGAGGCGTTGATGAATCTTTGTAATGCAGCAAGTAGCATTTAAAATTAAAACACCTCTCAATATTTTGTCGTCTTAAAAATTACAGATTTAAACATTCGTTTTTATTGATTAGGGGTAGCTCTGTATAAATAAATGGAAGCCGCAACGAATAAGAAATAATGGACCGCATTAAAAATAAACGTTTCCCGCAGAACTCCACATTGTCCCGATAATAACAAAAGGGTAAAAGCGTAAAACATTTTAATGAATGAAACTCATTTATTAGGGAAATTTTAGGTCACCTAATTTACGCACATGCGCAGTAGGCAAAAACGCCAAACTTTATTTACGGCAAATGTTAATTACGTTTAGTGTGGTTATAGGGTGACCAATCCACAATCTGCTGTCAAATAAATTGTAAACGGTCATAATTTCAGACTCGTCCGATAAAGACACTTTACTGACGTGGTGCATACAAAATTTTATCGCCAACTGTTTAGAATTCGGAATATAAGAAACTGAGGTATATTTAATTGCATTTTATTGAGACGAAGTAAACAGCAAATCTACTTATTATTTGTTATATTGAAATTAAACGTACACCCTGATGCATTAAAAAGTTAATCCCTGAAGTCGAAGGAGTTCCAACTGAAAACGTTTGAGGGTTATTATCTATATTGAAAATGTGCAAATCTTCTTTTAGATTTGGTGATAACTGAGTTGTCAGTTGGATCATCGCCTAAAATTTTCTTCGCAATTTTTGTTTTATTGAGCACAGATTCTTCAACATAGGACTCTGCAATCGTGTCACTTTTCCATCCTCCGTGGCGTTTCAAATTTTCTTTACTACCGCCTGCGTTGGCAAAGAGAGTGGCGGATGTTCGACGGAAACAATGTCCCGTGTAAAGTGATGGTTCTGGCAGATGCAGATATTTGGCAATTTTGTTTGGAATACTTCCGATAGTATGGATTCCAATCGGCTGAATAGTGCATTTACCGTTCCTGTAGGTTAGGAACAATCGATCGTGAGACGTGTGCTTAGGACGCAGAGATAAATATTTATTAAATAGTTCTATGGATTTTACTTTTCCTTCAAATTCTTCAGTGACTACAAATAAACGAGGCTTGTTGGTCTTTGTTTTGGGTATATGAACTACCAGAATTGTTTCTTTGTGGTCTATGTCACATACTTTTAAATTCCAAAGTTCTTCATTACGTAACGCTCCAGCAATTCCAAATAAAACACAAACCTAAAAAATGCAACATTATATCATTTTGGTTTTGAAAGTTTGTACAAATTACTTTCATCATCAAGTAGATTTCGTCCGGTGCATCTAGTAAAAACGTAAGTATATCTTCTTGTGAAAGAGTTTTGGATTTTTTGGAACATGATTCCTTGCTTTTGTTTTAAAAAGCCGTTAGTTTTATATATTCACCGATGTTGACGTCTTGCTTCACTGAAAGGGTTGCCTTAAGCATGGAATAATAGGACCACATTGAAGGGGGACAACTTCTTTGATAAATCAGAAAAATATGCCAGTAACACGTTTTCACTATATTTCCTTACTTTCTATTGCACCACTCCATAAAAATGTCGTACTGGCGATTGTATTTTTCCCTGGATTTTTCTGGCAGAAGTTCTAAAGACGTCTCTAATGACTTCTCTTCAATTTAGGTGGCGTGCACTGAATATCTTCCATAATTTGTTATGAATAAATTACAAGAAAACTATTATCGAGCCGTAATAGGGAGAAGCGTGACACTGACAGATAATAATTTTCAAATAATGTCAAAGTCAAAATACTTTACCTGACGCATATGTCACTTTACCTGACATATATGTCACTTTATCTGCCGCGAGGCAGATAAAATACATTATTGGTATAGGATAAGGTAAACTGTTTGTTTACTTCCGGAAATCAATCTGATAATTGACGGCTTTACTGACGGTTGGCGATAAATAAAATTAATCAATAATAAATCAATAAATTGTCAAATAAACGTCAACACATTAATTTTAAAAATTTTCTATATTTTATATATAAATCCGTTATGTAAAGGAATCCTGTGCTTCATAAGTGTTGTACAAATCCAATTAATCTGTTGTTAATTTGGTTGTTAACTTTGTTAACAATCGCACAAGATTTATCCACGAGACGCAACAACGCAATTCATCCAGTGAACAGAAATGGATGGAAATGAAATACTATGTATACATTTTACGGAAAGGGGAATGAAAATACATATTGGACGGAAACATCATGGAATTGAAGCTGAGAGCTCTACGTGTAATTATAAAACTAATCCGATTCAAGCGTTAGCAGATATGAAGACGAATATTAAAGTTCTCAAACGGATCCCAAAAGGAGCTCGCTTTGCAGCGGCTACAAAACTTGTCATCTTTGTTAGATAGTTGCATAAAGAAGAATAACGATGAATCCTGGATGAACATTTTTACTTTTGCTTTCACTTGTCTCTGTGTTCCCCAAAAAACGAAAAAGAGCAAATCCCTTGTTACAATCAAATCAACTAATTCAACGTTAAGTAGAAGAATAAAATCAAAAGTCGGGGAAGGTGATATCAATGGTGCTGTAAAACTTCTTTCTTCAAATGATTCCCTACCTACAAAGATCTGTTAAGCAAACACCCTCCTCCATCCCGGCCACTTTGCCATCCTAGTCTACCCTCAGACAAAGAAACTTATCCGTGACTGACAAGGAAGTCAGAGATGCAATTTTAAGTTTCCCCAACGGATCCAGCACTGGCTTAGATGGCCTGCGACCGCAACATATCAAAGATTTGATATCTCCTGGAAATGGCGATGCTGCTAAACGACTGCTCACGTCACTAAATAACTTCTGCAACTTCGCACTTTTGGGCAAGATTAATGATAACAAGCAAAATGTGTCTGACGACATCTCGTGTAAAACATTGACACGTATGATTAGTATAAACTAAGAAAATGCCAACAGTTAAAAGTAATGGGACATGTGTGCGTTTACGTAAACGCACACATGTCCTTACTTTTAACTGTTGGCATTTTCTAGTTTATATTAATGATAACATTATTCAACCATTTTATGGAGCTAAATTATGCGCACTTAGAAAAAAGACGGTGGAATTCGCCCAATAGCAGTCGGAATGACAAATAGCATGTTTTTCGATTCGTCAACAAATAGGAGATTACCTTCGACCGAGACAACTTGGCTTTTCTACAAAAACAGGATCCGAGGCTGCGGTTCATTCAACAAGAACGTTTTTAGAAAACAACAAAACAACTAACAAAATTGTCCTAAAAATCGATTTCAAGAACGCCTTCAATACAATCAACCGTGATACCATGTTACATGCAGTTAAAACGATGGTGCCAGGCATTTTGCTTTCTCTGGCAAGCCTACTTTCTACCAACCATTTTATCTTTTGGAAACTTAACTATTCCCTCATTATCTGGATGCCAACAAGGCGATCCAGCTGAACCAATGCTTTTCTGCATATCAATTCACCACACCATCAGCAAGCTAACTTCCAAATTCATCTCCTTTTATCTTGATGACGGCCATCTTGCTGGAGATCCCGAAACTGTCTTACAGAATTTCATTTCTCTAAAGGAAGGATCTGAAAATTTTGTCTTATTTATGAATACATCAAAATGCGAACTTTTCTTTTGCGGTGAAATAAATACAGAAATTGTATCAGCCTTTAAAAAATGCATCGCCAGGATTAATAGTAACTTCAGAACTTTCTCTACTTGGAGCCCCAATAAGCAATAGCAGCATCGATCCCGTTTGGAACAAAAGATAGAAGAAATATTAGTTCTCTTTAAAAAGAATCTCGGATCTTGACAATTACCATATCGCTTATTATCTACTTAAAAACTGCTTTGGTGTTCCAAAATTGACCTACCTATTACGCACATGTGGATGTACACGGACATTCTTACGGATTTGGATTTTAAGATAAAGGAAACCCTTGAACAAATTTTAAATTGTCAATTAACCCCAAACCAATTGTCACTGGCATCTCTCCCAGTTCGTTACGGTGGAATAGGAATAAGAAACATTGTGAATATTTCACTTCCAGCTTTCCTCTCGTCTGTGTATAATGTTTCCAAACAATACGATATTGAATCTTAAAGATACCGACAAGCCAAAGATAACATATCACGACGAAGGTCTAATGGAATGGAATTTTAAAACAAAGAATCTCAACGTGCCCACTTTCTCTTTCTTACAAAAAGCTGGGATAACCTTCTTATTCGCTTTAGCCTAGATAAGCTCAACACAACCTCGCCAAGCCAGAAAGCCATTTTTTAGCTCTCCAGAAAACAGAATCTAATTCATGGTTAAATGCTCTTCCATTTTTTACTGTTGGAACACTTTTGGACAATAACACCTTTCGAATGTCAATCGGACTACGCATTGGGGCAAAACTATGCAAATCTCATATTTGTGTTTGTGGTGAGGATGTTGATGAATACGGACATCATGGCCTTAGTTGTTCAAGAAGCACTGAACGATACTTACGTCATCAAGAGCTAAACAACATCATCAGTCGTTCGCTTCCTTCTGCGAAAATTTCTTGTTACTTGGAACCGATAGGACTCTCAAGATCGGATGGCAAACGAGTTGATGGAATAACCCTTATTCCTTGGGAAAAAGGACAACGTCTAGTGTGGGATGCAACTTGCACTGACACATTAGCTACATCACGGTTAAATGAATCGGCAACAACAACGGGGTCTGCAGCAAAAAGTGCAGCCACAGCCAAGAGAAGAAAATATTTGCCAATTAATAAGTCTAATTTTCAATGTTTACCTTTTGCTGTTGAGACTATGGGACCATAGGCCGAAGAAGCTTTAACATTCGTAAATAAACTTAGGAAACTAATCATGGACCAGTCAGGGGAACACCGCTCACGGTCATATCTTTATCAAAGCATTGGAATAGCTATCCAGAGTGGGAATGCAATATCAGTTATGGAGACATTTCCTTCTTTAGAATATTTATCAGAAATTTTTTTACATATTAAATACTATTTCTTAGTTACTAATTTACTAGTTTTGCAATAGTTCATAATAATTGCATTTCACAATACTATTATAATAATATTAATATTAAATAAATAATAAATTCTAACATCAGAGATGTCAAATGAATTAAATTTCCTTTTATAATAAAAATGGAAGAATTATTAGAAGCTGCATATTTGGGTGATGCAAACGAAAATGACATTGAAGAAGCTGTTGTTATCATGCTACCCTGAAATAGGTATTAGAACCCACATAAATTTCAATTAAATGATCTATCCCGTGAAGAGGTTAAGTTAAATTTACGCATTGAAAGAGATGATATTCCAATTTTGACATGAACTCTAGCAATACCAAAAGAAGTTGGACTGCTACAAGAAATTCTGTAAATGGTGGATCAAGCCCCTTGTATACTACTGAGGAGGTTAGTTATTTTCAATCTCCATCCAAAAATGTGGATCTCATTTTGTTGATCAATTAGAAATTGGAATATATTCTATCCATATTTGCTCTTCTTTTTGTTCTTCCATTTCGAATTTCAAGCGCTTTTCATCTAAAACCAGTCTTCTCTCTGCTAAACGTATTTTCTTTTCCTCTAATCCTTGGTCTTTAACTTTCATCTGCCATTCCCGATAATTTTTCTCATTTAAGCAGTGCATTGCATTTTTTCTTAATATATACTTCGGTTAGTTCTTTTTCTTGTTGGTACTAATATTTTCGTAGTAGGTACGGACTAGAATGAAGTAGCACCACCTTGATTTGTATCTGCAACTTTTTTTTCCGTTACATTTCGTTCTTCTACTTCTACTGATAATTATTTAGATTCATTTTCCACATGTACATATACTTAGTGTTTAGTATTGCAGATTAACACGATTTGGAAATTTTCTAATTCTTGAGGTGGACTATTTTCTATATACGAAATAGCTTGGTCATCCCTGACTTGCTTTCCTAACTTCATTACTTTGCTCCTCTTCCCTAAGACTAATTTTCTTTTTCTTCTTTCACTTGAATTCTGGCAAAAGCATATATGTTTCGTTCCCACGTCGCCGCAATATTTATTTCTTTTATAATATTTTTAAATCCGTCGTGCTCACAATTAAGCTTGAAAGAAATGATTTTTTTTTATCAAAGGCTGACTCAATAAATTCTTTGTTTTTCCCTGTTTCCCCAGATCGTGAAAACCGTGTTGTTTTAAAATCATTTTTTTCATACGTATTTTCATATTGCAACTCAAGTCAATCTACATGAGAATAAATAAAAAACACAGTATAGTATGTAAACAATTTTAACCATACAAAAAAATTCTGGTAAAAACACAAAATGTGCAGGTAATAAAGTTCAGTGTAGTGGTATTCACTTCACAAATACATTTAAATTAAACAGAAGATCAAAAAACCAGCACTACCTTAAAGATATCATTACTTACCCGCAAATCTTCAAAATGGGTCAAGTTTATTTAACTTTTTTTATAGAATATACAGGGTAATTCAGTTTAGTGTTCGCAACCAATTATTTTTAATGTAAGAAAAAAATATTATAAACTATATACATTTGTAACAAATGGCGTGTCAAATTATATGAACGTTTGCCAAAGTTACGATAGTCTACTTTTTTTTTCAAATAACAGCTTGTATATTATTCATGAACTCATGTAAGGCATGTTATTACCATACAACAACGTAAACAAATTATATAGTTATAATTAGGTATCTTCGACTATTACTAATGCACGACACTTCCCTCTTGCTCTCGCGCGCACTATCGCCGCTACTTCTACTCATGGCTAGCGACATCGGAAGCAGAAAGTGCCATTTGAAAAAATTGATTTTTTGATCATTTTTAATTGTGATATTTGAAAATTACCTGTGCCCATATGGTACAAAATGGAATCACCAGTTTGACATCAGGAGTAAGCCTAGACTTCCAGTCAAATGCTCCATAAATTTTATTTATCAACAAGATAAATTTTTTCGTTAACTACTACAAAGACCATTTTTTTGAAAAAAATGACATATCAAAAACGGTCAAAATTAGATAACATAATTTAGGTTATATATACTCAAAATTATATAAACAATCGACCCATATAAAAAGAATTATAGGCTTGTATTTAAAATAAGAAAGTTGATAGTAACTTTTGGCACACCCTGTATAACTAAAGATCTGAAAATATTTTAGGTAGAACAAAAATGTTCAATTATGGCCGCATACCAAATTTTAAGTTTTTGATTTATCTGCAAGTTAAAAAACTTTCAATGCACGCTCTTCGCAAATACCCTGTATTCGTACAGTGTTCCGAAAAGTCGTGGTAGCAAACACTTACACTTTTTTCCCAACGATGCTATCGTCCAATGTCAGAAGTGTGCGCCGATTGTTCTAACATAGAACCGTTGTTGTTGAGCAAAAAGTAATACCACAAAAGTAGAAAAAACACTTAAAATGAATTTAGCCTAAAAAATAGTTTGTAGCACATGTTAATAGTTATTTACATTCGCGTGCCGAAAATTAAATTTTACAGCGCGAAATAAATTTGAATTTAAATTTATAAAACGCTGTAAAATAATTTAACGCACAAGATTTGTATTAAATTTTTGGTCCAAAATTTTAAATAATAAAAATCTAAAATTAACAAATATTTTGCTGTCAATTTCTAACGTGAGCATTTGCTTATTATCGCAAGAATATAAATATGGAAATTGCTGTGGGTGTGTAGACAATGATGAACGATTCTCGCGTTTGAAAATAATACGAATGGAAATGAAATAAAAACCACATTAGAAAGCTAAGCCAATTCCTTTCAACCGTTGTATCGTTAAACACTTTCCGCATAGTCAGCACAGACCACTTTTTCTTGAGGTAGGCACACAGATTCCTGTGATCCTTACGTCTCAGCTACCCAATGAAATTTCTCCAAAGCTGACTGGTCTAGTTTTACTAAAGGCCTAGACTCTAACATACGGTTCATTCCTCCTCACCCTCGAGACTACCAAAAATTTGTTAATACTGTTATAAAGACCGCCAAAAAATATATTCCTAGAGGTATTAGAAAACAATATATACCAGGATAGACCGAAGCGAGTAAACGGCTGTATGAGGACTTAGTGGAGAGTGGAAGAACTGAAGTCGCAGATGACCTTCTTCATAGCCTGGATGAAGCTAGAAGGACCAAATGGTGGAACACTACCGAAAAACTGAACTTTAGACACTAAAGCAGAAAAGCGTGCAGCCTATTAAAAAAGCTGGGAGGTAGTTCACATGTCCCACAAACTAAGCCAAGCGTTACACCTGATCAAATTGCCAACAGTATGGCGAAAAAGTCTAGAGCACATGACAATAAAGAACACTCACGTAAAATAAAGAAAAAGCTTAAATTATTAAAGAAAAACGACCGTTAACAACAAGATCTGTCAAAACCTTTCAAAAAACTATAGAAACAATACGGGTACTACAAGAGTTAAAAAATGGCAAGGCTCCTGGTTTTGATAATTTACACCCCGAGTTCTTAACACACTGTGGACGGAAAACAACAGAATGGCTAACAATATTCTACTCCCACATCCTTCAGTCAAGAATCTTGCCAAAAGAGTTCAAGACGGCAAAGATCATCGCCATCCTCAAACCAAGAAAACCTGACAATATACCTGAAAGCTACAGACCAATCGCTCTCTTAAGTGTAGCGTACAAACTGTTTGAGCGTCTTCTCTACAACAGATTAAGTCCAATTATAATAGAATCTATACCTATTAATCAGGCTAGCTTTAGACCAAATCAAAACTGCGAGGATCAGGTCCTGGCACTAACAACGTTCATAGAGCGAGGCTATGAAAAACGCATGAAAACCGGAGCAGTCTTTGTCGATCAGACAGCTGCATACGATACAGTCTGGAGAGAAGGCCTATCATATAAGTTTTTAACAGCTACTAGATGCAAGGCGATGACATCTGTTTTGGATAATATGCTGTCAAATAGGGTCTTGCAAATTTCAATGGGCGGTGCTTGTGTCGTTATTGTTCAATCTCTACGTAGCTGACCTACCAACTACCACATCCAGGAGATTTATGTACGCAGTTGATATTGCTTTTGCAAGCCAACACACCAACATGACTGCTCTCGAACAAACTCTCCCTAGAAACCTGGCTGAATATTTTAAGAAATGGCGACTTACCCCAAGCATACTTAAAACAGAAACCTCATGTTTCTACCTAAATAATAGGATTACTGGAAGACCCCTACAGGTATTTCTAAATGGTGCTGAGCTTCCTTATAACTCCCACCCAGAATACTTAGGCGTAACACTTGATCGCACCCTCTCTTATAACAAACATCTATCAAATCTGGCTGCAAAACTAAAATCCCAAAACAACATTCTATATAAATTAGTGGGAACAACTTGAGGAGCTGATGCAGAGATACTTCGTACTATTTCGCTAAGTCTAGCCTATTCAACTGCTGAATACTGCACCACTCTACTGTCAACCAGTCCTTAGTAACATCGAACCACCTGAAATACGAAGACGCAATGTACTGATAAGACAGATTAAAAAGATTTCTAGCAACCCTACCCTTTCTATTCATCAAGACTTGATCGAATTTACAAGACTCAAATCAAGAAATCCTCCTGTGAAGACTGCGCAACAACTCCTAAGTCAAAACTATGACGGTGCTGAAACTTGGCGTACAAACTAGAGAAATAAAGTAGATCCTAGATCGTATCCTCTACTTGAAACTCCAAATCCTCCAGCGAGCTTTATGTCCCAAGGAAAACCTGGGTAGCATTCAATAGAATAAGGACACGTCATGGCCGATGTGGAGCTTCCTTATATAAATGGAACATGAGACCCGACCCTGGGTGCGACTGTGGTGCTCAAGAACAAACTATTCATCATATTATTAACGACTGCCTACTCAGGAAATTTGCTGGCACTGATGATGATTTCTTGAGGGCAACACCACAGGCTGTGGAATGGTTGCGAAACCTAAGCGTGGAATTGTGATGTTCAATATCTATTTTATTTTATTTTAGTGTATTTTTAACTTATGCTATATTTATTTTATATTTTATAATTATTTTTATTATGTCTGTCTTGATGTCGTTGTTGAACTTTACATTTCTGTTTGTATTTTATTTTCTAATTTTTCGTGTTATTTATATGTGTGTCATGCCATAAGCTAAATAAATAAATTGGAATAGCCGCCATGGAGGCGACAAGCAGAAGTTTGCCAGATAACTGGGTATGTGATACGTCGCAGGTGGTGATAAAATAATTGCGTACACCAGTACCGATAAAGTCTAAATCCGACCTACAATTACAACTAAGGTAAACAGTAGTCTATTAAGAAAATAATTTCCTTATC
The DNA here is from genome assembly GCA_030710515.1 of Abscondita cerata. Classification (NCBI taxonomy): domain Eukaryota; kingdom Metazoa; phylum Arthropoda; class Insecta; order Coleoptera; family Lampyridae; genus Abscondita; species Abscondita cerata. Next base: position 141,296 of record JALBCR010001286.1, read on the forward strand.
TAAAATTATTAATTGCAGAATTAAAGAAAATCTGATGGTTATTCGTGATTTTGAACATTAACGAAACACGCGAGTTTTACTTGCATTTACGACAAATTGTACTGCAACGTCAAGGTTGACTATTAAAACTTTCGTTTGATAACATTATTTTCAAATTCTTTTAAAACGATTACGTAGGAAACAGCGGTTCTCAATAAAATTTTTGTTGCATCACAAAACAAGCAGTAGTAAATCATTTACGTCACTTTCATCACGTTACAAATTGTCAATATCGGTCATAAAGTGAACTGTAATTCAGAATACACAAGATGGCGGTAATCCTTTACATGAAATTAAAAATATTCCAAATCAATTTATTTTTTACCATTTAACAATACAAAATTTGTGTAATTGTTGATTTAGTAAATATATTTTGGTTCTAGTATAAAAAGATTTTTATTAACAAATGTACCTTAAGGGCGGACGATTTGGGTAATTTTTACGCACGCTGTGCGAGCACTGTACGTAATTATGACGTTTCAGGGTTTGTAGTTTCAATGTTAATTTGATGTTTACACGTCAGGAAGCCAAAAAGAAATTAACAAAAGTTAATAAATTCAATGTATTTTTCTTATACATTTCAAATTAGAAGTATATCGCAAATAAACGAACAAAAAGGCATTGCAGAATACAAAATCAGAATTTGCACTTAAAGAAACCTATTTCAGCTTGTTCATCTTTCAGAGATATCTCATAAATGTTTTCTTAAAAGACGCGTTAAAATCGTTATGTTTGCGTCTACATTTACCGAAGACGTAAATCAACGGGCATTGGTTTCGTACAAGAATGTAATCAAGAAAGGAATTCTATTTTAAACTTAGGGTTCACTAAATATTTTTAATGCTTTGAAATGTTCACTTTAGTGGTTTTTCAACTCTTAGAAAAAGCTTTATTAGCCGATCAAAGTATAAAACGTTTATTTCGTAAAAATGTTTAGAAAATGCAATTAGGAATCACTAATATAAAATGTATAAAATTGTACCTTAAATTCCTAAGATAACCATCGCATTTCAACAATTTAATACATAAAATAACTTTCGTACTTTTAATGTAACGAAATAAATTAAATACCGAAGCTAATATTGTTAATCTAGCAATACTCTTTCGCTTAAAATGTACCAAATTGCTTTTTCCTTCCTGCTCCATAGTCCATAAACTGATCTTCGTGTTAAATTAGATTATTTTTTTGCTTAAATTCGTTTTTCGTTTAGTGAACTACCTAACCTCATTCCGAGTAGTTTTTATTTTGCAAATAAAATTAATGTTTCGAAAGCAATAAGTGCGAAAAAACTGTTCTTTCATCGGCAACCCAGAGATACAGAAATTTTCTCTTTTACAATTCAAAGTTAAAAGACTTTTTTATGTTAAAATGTGAATTATTCGAGTCATACCTTCGTTTGAATTTATACTATTGTAATGTGAAAAAAGCTTGAATCTAGAATATGTGAATAGATTTTTTCAAAAGGTTTTACGTTTCGTGTTGTGAAAAATCAATCAAACGCAAAAGTCTGCACAATCAACACAACTAATAGTGTTGACACCAATTATGCTGTGAATGATAATTAGAAGTCATAAATATCTTCAGAGTAAAAGTAGTTAAATATAGTTAAAGTAATATGATTTTACGTAACAATAACAAATATGGTTAACCCATTTAAATTTAAGTATTGCTCTTTTAAATAGTTCCATATCTGGAATGCAACAAGTATTTAAGTTTTCAAAAAAGCATTTCTACAATGTGAAAATTATTTAATGAATATTAACCCATTAATGCCCGCCGTACTCGAGCAAGTACTCCTCATTTTTTTATTATAGTGTGATCTAGCGGTGAATGGTTGAAGTAGTACATACTTAGCGTATTGAGTAGATATTTCTTAACGAAATCATGTAAAACTTTGACTAAGATTCCGTTTCTTTAGCCAATGGTGACAGTTGCAATTTTAACTGTGACTTTGGTAGCTGTGATGTGTGACAATTAGTCAATTTTTAGTGTTTATTTACGACAGTGTTTTAGCAACTTTACAATATTATTGTAAAGTAAAGTGTAATTAAGACTCCTTTGTAAATAAGAACATCTTTCATCATAATTACGCAAAATAGTGGAGTTATAAACCAAGCTGTACCGGGTGGCCAAATAAAGGAGGTAAGCGGCTGTATCTCGGAAACCGTTTATCGTAGAAGTTCCGGAAAAAAAATTTTATGAGTAAAATGGCCCTGAGAAATCGCTGGAAATTATTTTTAAGTCTCTCCGACTGCCGTTAGAGGGCGTAACGCGAATGGTAAACTAAACAAGCGCATTTTCCTCCTATATTTGCCTAGTAAAGGTATCACGAAAATATATTGTTTGTGATCTACGGAAAATTTCCTATAATTTCTTTTTAATACTTTTTCTCTATCTTTCCAAATAACGTCGTGAGAGGGCGATGAATTTCATATTTGAAAAGTGCTGGTAACTTTGGTTTGACTCATCCGACTTTTAAAAACTTGGTGTCATTTGAAAAAACTTTCTTCAGTTAATGAATACCTTGCACATACATTGGCTTTGATTCGTATTGTTGTCGCTAGAGGGCAAAATTTGAGGATTCGGCAAATAACCCTGTTTTCTTGAATAGAAACGTATATTAATTGTACCATCATTAAAAAGATAAAGAAATGATGAAAAGATTGGCGCAAACCACACATGGATATCTTTTGTTGAAGCGGAGATATACTCAAAAGAATATCGAGATCAGATGTATGTGTGGGGAGCGGATAGAGCCGTCGCATAATTATCTCAACTGTCAATTAATTTACAGCTATTGCATTGCATGTGATAGCACAGGGATAATAATGCGATTTTAGTGTTAATCTTATATTTTCTTTTATTTATTTTTTAAAACTGTGTATTCAGACATCCTAAAGTTATTTGATTTGAAACTTGGTATCAGTTGCAAAACGCCTTAACAATGTCAAATAAAAAAGGACGCAGCTCCACTGCTTTAGGAATAACTTAGAAACGAGTCTCTTCGACGAAATCGAACTAAGTTTCGCTTGATAGAGTTTTTTTTTCTCTGTCATACATGCTAGAAGAGAAGTATCTGTGGTTCTTACTACGACTGCTAAATGGCGTTTTTTTTTTAAATGCTATTATTTTTCTCAGAAAACTTAAATACAATGGTATCCTCATTATAACCCAGTTCTTCTTCTTCTTCCCCAGTCTAAGTTGTCCGCTGTTGGACGTAGACCTCCCTCAGGTCCTTCCATTTATTTCGGTCTTGTGCAGTCTAGATCCAATTGGTTGATATTCTTTTGATATCGTCAGACCACCTGGTTGGTGGTCTGTCTCTACTTCTGTATGCTTCTTGCCTTGGTCTCCATTCAACTAAGCGCTTCGTCCACCTATTGTCTCTCAAGCGGGCCACATGACCTGCCCAGTTTCATTTTAACTTAGCTATCATGGTTACTGCGTCTGTGATTTGTGTACGTTGTCTAATAATAGTATTGAGTATCTTGTCTCTTAGAAATATCCCTAACATTGAACGTTCCATTGCTTTTTGTGCTATGCGGATTCCTTTGATGGTCTTTTTAGTTAGAGTCAATGTTTCGGCGCCATAAGTTAGAACTGGCAATACGCACTGGTTGTATACTTTTCTTTTAAAACATATAGGGATATCTGATTTAAAGATCTTTCTAAGGTTTCCATATGCTGCCCATGTTAAATTTATTCTTCGGTGCAACTCGTGGGTTTGGTTATCTCTACCGAGTGTTAATTCATGTCCTAAATATTTATACTGATCCACTTGTTCAATCTTCACGTCTCCTGCCGAGATATTGTCATTGAGTACTAAGTTTGTCATGTATTTTGTTTTTGAAAAGTTTATGTTAAGTCCCACTTTCTTTGAGGCCGTTTTAAGATCTGTCAGCATTACATTTGCTTCGTCTACACGATCTGTAATCAAAACAACATCATCAGCGAAACGTAAGTGGTTTAGTCTTTCTCCATTGATGTTTATTCCTCGATGCTCCCAGTCTAATTCCTTAAACATATATTCCAAGAGGGTTGTGAATAATTTAGGTGATATAACATCTCCCTGTCGTACACCTCTTTCAATATTAAACGTATCCGTATCTTTGTGTAGTCTTACGGAGGCGGTTGCGTGGAGATATATACGTTTTAAGATATTTGTGTATCTAGAATCGATGCGGCATTGCGACAAAGCTTGAAAAAGTTTGTGCTAATCGACCGAGTCAAACGCTTTCTCGTAGTCGACAAACACCAGAATAAGGGGTTTATTATACTCGATACATTTTTCAGTTAGTATTTTGATCACTAATAGGTGATCATTTGTACTAAATCCAGATCTAAAACCGGCTTGCTCTATAGGCTGATATAATTCAAGTTTATTGTTCATTCGTTTCGTTAATATTCTTGTAAAAAGCTTGTATATGTGTGCTAATAGACTAATGGGCCTGTAGTTTGCTAGATTTGTAATATGCCCTTTTTTATAAATCAGAGTGACGATAGCGTTGTTCCATGCGGTAGGTGTTCTTTTACCGCTTCTATAACAATCCCATCTCCACCTAGTGCTTTGTTATTGCTCTTTTCATTTATTGCTACTTCGATTTCTTCTAAACTAGTTTCAGGCAAATCTTCTGATCCCTGGTTTCTGATAGTAGGTATTGCCTCTGGTTCATCAGATTTGTGTTTTTATACATATTCCGGTAGAAATTCTCAGTGCATTTCAGAATCTCAGATTTATTTGTAATAATTTTACCGTTTTCATTTTTCCGTCTGATTATGCTTTTTGTTCCTGTACTGGTCTAACGTCTCATGACTTTTAAACTTTGCTCAATCACTTCAGTAATTTTTGTAATGTTATGTCTTCTAAGGTCTTTTCTAACTTCCTTCAATATTTCGTTATTAAGTTGTTTTTATTATTTATTTCCCTACATTTTTTCATGAGACATTTAGTATAGTCGCTAATCTTGCTAGTAAAAAAGTCTTGTTTTACACTGTACCTTTGAGTTGCTTTATTGAGTGTTTTTATGATAGCATCATTGGCTTCGTCCCTCGGGGAAGCCTGTAACCCCTAGAGGGCGCGTACCCAGGTGGCGGATAGGGGAATGCCTCCCACATATGGGTGGTAGGAGGGAAATGAAATACCTCCGGTAGACCAAACAGGCACTGTAACGTCTGACCCACATTGTGCGGTCACAAACAGCGTCTGACCCAGAGTGGGCGGCTGAAAAAACTCGCCAACCCGCAGTAGGATAGCGTGGCGTTTCAAATCCGATATACCCCTCAAATGCAGAATTTTAAAACAAGTGGATACGTACTCCAGGTGGGTAGGAACAATAGTCCCGAATCCCACACCTTCAAACTGAAGGGCAGCCTCATGGAATCTGGGGGAGGCAAAATTCGCGAAACTTATTTAAATCTGGATTCAACTCAAAACTATGAAAGTTGAACATTGCTACGTACAACATAAGAACCCTGTCATCGGAAGAGAAGCTAACAGAACTAGAAGAAGAACTGACACATATAAACTGGGACTTGATAGGAATGTGCGAAGTAAGAAGAAAATAAGAAAATCAAATAACTTTAAGGTCGGGCAATATATTCTACTATAACCCAGTTATAATGAGTGTTAAATGCTTAAAAGCATGGTGCAAACCGCAAGACTCTATCTGTTTTTTTGCAAAAGATATTAACCGAAAACCATCCAAGAGACCGTGCACGGTAATGATTTTGAAAATTAACGAATTTATTTTAAAGAAATAGTGACCTTGAAAAAAGCCAATTGTAAAAATGTTATTTTTGTGCCTCCCTAAATGTTCAAACTAGCCGCCATCTTGTTCTAGGTATAGCTCGACTCTTTGTCTTGTTGAAAAAACGGCATTTTCGATTTCCGCTCTGGGCAAGCCATGAATTGCATTTTAAATTGTGAGGATAATATTTTCCCTGGTTGTAGGTCTAGTCTGAAAAACAAGATCTTTTACTCGTCCCCATAAGTAAAAATCTAAAACAGTCAAGTCGGGTGACTTGGCTGGCCACGGAAACAGGCTTCCTCTTCCTATCCATCAATCTGTATATTCTGCATTTAAATGTTCGCGCGCATTAATCGCAAAATGCGCAGGACAGCCGTCAAGTTGCAGAAACATATTGCGTCTAAGTTCCAGATTTACATCTTCTAATAAAATCGGTAGCGTATTTCTAAGGAACTCAAAGAAGAAATTACCAGTTAGTGTCTCGTCAAAGAAATATGGTCCTATAATTGTACCTCCTTCAAAACAAATAGCAAATAAATCAACAGCCTCGTCAGTAGTAAAAGGCATTTTGAATATAATCAAATTATAATGAAAATACAACGTTTTGACGTTTCAACTAAGTATTAGTTTGCAAACTAGTTTTTGTTTGCAAAACCTACTTAGATTTACTTCTCAACATTAAGTATAATTAAATTCTGGAAATTGAGGGGTTTCGTGAAACAATTTCTGGGACGTTAATCTAAGTAAGTCAAAGGTTATGTCGGGTAACAAATTTTGAAGGCAGAAAATATAAGATTAACACTAAAATTGCATTATTATCCCTGTGCTATCACATGCAATGCAATAGCTGTAAATTAATTGACAGTTGAGATAATTATGAGACGGCTCTATCCGCTGGCCAGACATACATCTGATGTCGATATTCTTTTGAGTGTATCTCCGCTTCAACAAAAGATATCCATGTGCGGTTTACGCCAATCTTTTCATAATTTCTTTATCTTTTTAATGATGTTACAATTAATATATGTTTCCATTTAATATTTTCAAGAAAAACAAGGTTATTTGCCGAATCCTCAAATTTTGCCCTCTAGCGACAACAATACGAATCAAAGCTAATTTATATGCAAGGTATTTCATTAAGTGAAGAAAGCTTTTTTAAATTCAGCGCCCTCTCACAAAGTTATTTGGAAAGATAGAGAAAAAAGTGTTAGAAGGAAATTATATAAAATTTTCCGTAGATCACAAACAATATATTTTCGTGGTACCTTAACTATGCAAATATAGGAGGAAAATGCGTTTGTTTAGTTTACCATGCGCGTTATGCCCTCTAGTGGCAGTCGGAGAAACTTAAAAATAATTTCCAGCGATTTCTCAGGGCCACTTTACTCATAAAATTTTTTTTCCGGAACTTCTACGATAAACGGTTTCCGAGATACAGCCGCTTACCTCCCTTATTTGGCCACCCAGTACTTGTGTGAGTACTATGAGTCAATAGATATTCTTACGTTGGATGAATTTTTTGCAGAAATGGAGCCGATGCCTTATATACCAGGTTTGAATTTTAACGGTCGACAATATTTTCTACAACTTCAAGATGCCGTTGAATGTATTGAAACCCATGCAAGGAATAAAGTAGATGTAGTAATTTTGCCACCAGAACCCGATGCTCTTACGGATGAGAAAGAGTTTGATGTTGATCAAATGCCCAACGACGCGACGTCCCTGGCTCTGTGGAAGTGGATTTTGGAAGCAATACTGAATCGGATACTAACAGCGATTCTGAAATTTGGGATGAAAGTGATGAAGAACGATTAGCTCATATTCAACACCGCTTCAATTTACCTCAGAAGAAAGCTGCTGCATCATGGAAATAAAGTGGAGCAACTTATAATACCTTCATAAATCCAGTTAGAAATGGAGTAGAAACACGTTTGGACAATGTGAAAAGCCTGTAACCCTAAAGAAATTTTTGAACAAAATGTTGATCACAATATATTTCAATTGATGGTTGACCAAACGATATTATATGGCCAACAACACAATTGGCATGGCTTCTCAGTAACTGTTGACAAAATGAAACATTTCAAAGGTATTATCTTACTCTATGGGTACCCTAAACTTCCACAGCAAAAGATGTGTTGGTCACTAGACGAAGATGTGAGCTTCAATATTGTGTCAAAACCAATATGCTAAATAAGAATTTCCGCCAGTGCGATGTGTTCCATAAAAATGTATCCATAGAGAAGTCATGTTAAAATACTTTGGACACCATATCGCCAAACAATTTATTCTTGGTAAACCCGTTCGCTTTGGCTTCGAAGATTGGATGCTGTGTAGTTCAACAGGGTACTGTTACGCATTTGACACATATTGTGAAAAAAACTTGGAAAACACGGATAAATCTCATGGTCTTGGAGCCAACGTTGTGCTGTCATTTACGCAACATCTACAAAATCCATATGAACATGTACAATTTTTTGATAATTTTTTTACCACTATACATTTGATTCAAACCCTAAAAATAAAAGGAATTAGAGCAAAATCGGCAAAAAAGTGCCCTCTCCAATCTTCCAAAATAATGAATTTTTGACTACAGATTTGACGAAATCAATAAAATACTATTAGTGAAATAAAAAGACAATAGCATTTGTTCAATAGCCACAAACTATGACGTTATTGAACCTTTCAATAACGTCAAAAGATGGTCAAGAACCAAGAAGAAGTTGATGACAGTCCAACAGCCATTGTTTTTCAAGAACTACAATACCGGAATGAGAGGGGTCTATCAGAATGATCGGTCTGTCAATAACTATAGAGTCGGAATCAGAGGCAAGAAATGGTGCAATTTCAGTCATATGGTGAATCTTTCCATGACGAACGCATGTAAATTACATTAGGTCTGTTCGGAAAGTGAAGAAAAAATAAACCAACTTCAAAATGATACCCAACACTATTCCACTAGGTCCAAAACAAATAATAGACTTTCACTTCCAAGCAGTATAGCAATCGACGATATTGGTCATTATCCTAAAAGAATAACAAAACAATTAAGATGCGCTGTGTGTCATGCCCGTGTAAAATGGTGCTGCAAAACTGTTCTATAACGCTTTGTATTAAAAACGAATGTTTTGAAAATTATCATGTAAAGTAAATCTTTAACTGTAAGAGGTACGTTGATTTATCTGTGTATGAGGGAAATGAATGACGCAATTTTATGTGACCAAGGCTTATCAGAAGTTAAGTGAATTGAAGTGTTAAAATAGGTGGGTTTTCTGTGAATATGGTATGAAATATGTCCATTAAATCTTTTGAAAAATAATTTTCTTCTACCTATTTCCATTGTCCATGCTATGCTTCATTACTTTAATCTTTTTCTAAATTCGTCGATTGAAATGTTTTCCTAACTTTCCGCCAACACGAGTGGCCAGATTCTTCAAAGGTACTTTTACAATGTCGGAAATAGACCGATAATTTTTCCTTTCTTTGAAGTTTTCTGAATGTTCTGCCATCTGGGACACACCGAGATCTACAAGTTGCTAGCAACTGTTGACGGTTAGACTTGCCACCAAAATTCATAAACATCCAGAAAGGAAGAAAACCTGAGGCTCAATCATATCTTGTATCCGATCCGATTTTACTTTGCAATAACTGTTTTATTTTGTTTTGTTCGTAAAACCACGTTTTCTAATGGAAAAAGAGAAAAATATTTTAGAAATATAGTCGCTTCCAAAGAATACTCAGTATACTCTGTATACTATAGCCACTGTTAATCGAAAAAATAAAACTTGAGAGTAAGTATGGCCGAAAACGGCAATAACACCATTTGGTAAATAAATTGCAAATTACAAATTGGTAGAGCAGGGTATCAAAGTTGTCTATGGGTAAAAAGAAAATGATTGTTTCCAAAAACCACAACTTTAGTGTTCGGACATAGTTATCAACCTGATACTTCCAGACAATAAAGCTGTGACGGTAATTTTTAACTATACCGCTCCTTTCAAATTGAGCGTCGGATTATTTGTGAATTATGATGCTATTTGCCCCTGGCGACAGGAACCAACCTTACTCTTGACCAACTTGGGAATTTTTCTACTGGAGCGCTGGTTGAACTTTGGTTATTTCCGTCTTGACAATTGATGGTCGTCGAAGTACGATTTTGAGATCTCTTAGATAACTAAATTGTCGCCTTTAATTAATTAACTATAATGTCGTTATTCGTTACTAGATGCGTACCTGAGGTTAGGCAACAGTTTTAATTCCGTACCCTTGATGCACGCTGTAAGTTGGCTTTTATTTCAAAACTTCCTTGTGGCTACACGGCCATCTTGTCAATTCTAGAATTCTCGCCCAGAAGATCAAATTCCAATTCATTGTTATTACTGGACGACTCACCCGCAGGGTGCAACGTTTCTTTAAGCATTAAGGGAAGTACGTCCGATATTCATAAAAATTAATAAATACCTGAGATCACTCTAAGAAAGCAGCTCGTTATCTTATCACACTTCAATATTTAATCAGACCTACGAGGTGATGCTAAACGTATTTCTGTAATGAAACTGTCATCGATGTACACCATGCTAAGTGATTAGTATTTTAGTCTCAATCTTTATTTCATTCTTTTCCGTCTTTAAGTAAACATTCAAGTGCCGTATGTGAACTGAAAGGCTTTACAGTCCACGAATTTTGATTTTATTTACTTTCAATTGTTAAACGTTGAATTTATGCATGATAATTTAGTTCAGACCGTTAAGATTGGGCTAGATACCATCACATTTTCATCAACTTCTGAGTATGTCGAGTGTGACTGCATGTCATTCACTTAATTTTGTGTCAGACGCTGAGATATATTTATGACGTCTATACTAAATAACGTATACTTCTGTTGTGGCTTCGTTATTTTAGATTATATTGTTTTATTGTTTATATGTTATATGATATTCGTCAAAATATATTCTGTCTCTCTTCTACGAGTATGTGTGTTTTACTTTCCTTAAAACCTACGACTTAAGGATATTTCACTAGGTTTCTCTAGGTGGCGCCCAGTGTCGTATTAGAAGCCTTCACAAACGTTCTTCGATACCTTCCTGCGAACCACTCACCGACAATCAGCTCCAGGTAGGTTTCTAAGCGACTTCTTAAGTATTATTATTTTTCTAATTTTTATTTGAATATCTACACAACAAATTGGTAACAAAGTAAAATAATAATGTTTTTAATTAACTTTACAGAGGTTGCAGATTTAGGTCCTTAAGATTAACCAAAATGTTAAACAACGAAACAATATACTCGTAATATAACAAAATTCTAAAATATTCAGGCAAACAAGAAGAAAGATATAAAGCGATCAAAGCAACATTTCGCTCAATTTGTAAAGAGATCTGTATCTGAAAAATTGCTATAAACAAATTTGGACCCAAGAACTTGCTGCAATTTGCTAATCTAGTTTTTTCGCAGTAAACCATTCTTTGCAAAATGTATATATAATCGCAAAATTTACACCGAGTGTTTGCAAAAACGATTACAGCCATTCATAAAAAATCGCAGTAATATAAAGTAGTGTTTTAGGCAGATTTGGAAATAGTCTATTATACAAACCATACTAAAATCGCTAACAAAAATGTAACATTTTGTACGGCCTTAAAAATCTTAATACTCATAAAAACGATGGAAGATGGGTTGTATTGAAAAAAGCACTAAAAAAAATTATCACTAAACGTTTCAAAAACATTTATCTATCTGATTAGCAGGTAGCAGAAAAATAGTACCTCAAACTGTGTAAAACTTACCAGAAGAAGTTGTTAAAAAAGTTCGATTATGATTTAGTATAACACCATGAATTCACGTGTTTCTATTCGATTAGTTAGTCATTGTAAATATAACAGAAATATAATGATGAGCTCTCTCACCCCCTTCAACCAGACCAAAACTCAAAATGCTCGAAAAAGGAGAAATAGAAAATTGGGTTTTAGAAAAAAATAGTTCTAACAAAAGTTATAGAAAATAAAATTTCCCATAACTTTCCTCTCTGTATAATTGATATTCTGGAGATAATGCTCAAACACTTAGTGTTACGCAACTGTCGTATCTCAGTAAATACATATCGGATGAAGAAATAGTTTAAACAACAGTTGTGTATAATTAATTACAAACATCTTTTATTTGAAGAAAAAATGTGGAAAGTAAATATTTTTGTAAAAATTCCAAGAACGGGAAAATCTAAGTAGGTTAACCCATTACCGGCCATTGATGCGTATTCGCATCATTTCTTAAATTAATTTTTTTTTCTATTCTAATTATATTTGTGATTTATGTTGTTCGTGTAAATGACACTAAACATATTTAAATAGCTTGTAATGAATATGGATAGAATTTATTTTCTTTATGTGAAGAGATAAGTAAGTTCAAATATGCTTAATTTTAAGGAAGCCGTTAACATAATCTTATCGCTATTATAATTAAATTTGATATTACAAATTTAAACAAAAGGTATTCACATAATATTGCCAAGTCATTAAGGTTTCTAATGACATAGATAAGATTATTTTAATCTTCCGTTGCAGGGATTGTTTATAATCCAAAGTTAATGATGCGCTTACGCATCAACGGCGTCAGCATGCATTTAAGTGCATTGTGTTCCTTATTCATTACGTATTCATTTACTCTCGATCTCCCATTGAAAATAACGTTGTTTATACATAAATTATAGTAAAGTGATATTGATTTGTGCGACCTAAGAAATTTATAGTGGCGATTTAAATATGTCAAATTATTATACGAGACCACTCAGTATGCGTGAATTAGAGGCAATAATTGAAGAAGATTTCAGTATTGCAAAAGCGAATACTATTGACGCAGTATATATTCCTCCGACAGTAGACAAATTGACAGATGAAGAAGATATAGATGAGGACCTATTGGAAGAAGATTCTCGCCCGTCTGATATAGCTGGAACATTTGAAGTTCATCTGCACCAAAACGAATGTTCTACTGCAAGTCAAGAAGAACATGACCAACCGTTGCCTAAGAAATGTAAGTCAACTACTCCAAAATTTCAGAAACCTACCCCAATTTGGCAAAAGGAAAAGATAGAATTTAGCACATCCAGTTCTAAAGAAAGTGTGCGAAAGGAGAAACTTGTAAATCTTCTGGAAAATAAAACACCAATAGAACTATTTAGTTTGCTAATTGATGATGATTTGATGTTGCAAATTGTAAAGTTCTCTGAGAAGTACGCATCAGATAATAACCGACACGATTTCCAATTTACGGTAAAAGAGTTGAAGAGATTTATTGGAATTCTAGTACTGACAGGATATCACACTTTACCACAGACGGACATGTATTGGTCTAGAGACGATGATAAAGGTTTACCACTGGTTCGAAACTGCATGAGTCGAAATAGATTTCGAAAGATAAAGCAAAACCTTCATTTAGCTGATAATGATCTGTTACACAAAGAAGATAAATTTACAAAACTTAGACCATTTTTCCATAATAAATAAAAATTTTCTACAGTTTGGCGTATTTTCTCAAAATTTGTCAATCGACGAAGAAATGGTGCCCTACTTCGGTAGGCATTCGGCCAAGATGTTTATCAAAGGTAAACCAGTGCGTTTTGGCTTTAAACTCTGGTGCATCTGTAATGCTGAAGGGTATTTATTTCAATTTATTCCGTATGCAGGGGCAAATCCGAGTAAAGAAAGATCTGAACACGGTTTAGGGGCGCAAGTTGTTTTGGATCTGTTGAAAATTGTTGAAGACCCAAGTGAGCACAACATTTATTTTGACAACTTTTTCTCCACATATGGATTATTCTTAACTTTAAAGGAAAAAGGGTACTTTGCAACTGGCACAATACGGGAAAATAGACTGCCTAAATGTCCTATGGAACAGAACAAACTGCTGACTAAACGAGGAAGAGGAAGCTTTGATACAGTGTATGATCCAAAGGCAGGAATAGTTGTTGTAAAATGGAATGATAACTCTATTGTAACCGTCGTAAGTAACCATACACCAATTGAACCTACAGTAAACGTTAAACGGTATGACAGAAAACAAAAAAAAGACATTCATATCCCTCAACCGCATTCGATAAACGAGGTACAACAAGTTTATGGGAGGTGTTGATTTGCACGATAACGGAATCGCAAATTATAGAATCAGAATTCGAGGCAAGAAATGGTGGTGGCCACTGTTCATAAACTGTGTAGATAGTGCAATTGTAAACGCGTGGAAGTTGTACAATCTTGCAAATAGAGAAGGAATTAGTCAATTGAAATTCCGATCTTACCTAGCCTTATCTTTAATCAAATTTGAGGATACCAGTGCGTCCATGGAAAATCAATGTAATGCAGGCACAAGTGCAACAATAAATAAAGGCCGTCCATCAATGCTTACAAATATAAACGAGATACGTTTCGACAACTTTGGTCACATCATTGTTCCTCATGAAACAAAAGACACGCAGAAGGTGCAGGTTATGCAAGAGTGCGACAATTTATATGTGCAAAAAGTGCAGTGTACATCTTCATTCTAATTGTTTTCAAGTATCATAAAAATAAAAATGTCATTGTCAGCGGTTGTGCAATCTGATGTATCTGTTTACTGTGTTATCGCCGTTGATGCGTATACGCATCATTATTTTGTCATTTAAAATTTTTTATTTGAAATTTTTATTATATTTGAATATAGACTACCCAATTATGTAGAAATAAACAAAAACGAACTTAAAAATTTCTTTTTTCTATCCTTGGCAGATAATGGGTTAACAGTCCAACATCTAATCAATCTGCTGAATTATAAACACCATAACACGGACGGCCGGCCTCCAGACAGATTTTTTTATGTATTATAAACGGTAAAAAGGCATAACTCCACATTTTATTTATAAGATGTGAAGTAAAAAAACTCTTCAGCGTTTAAATTTTTCTGCTTACTATCTCAAACGAATCGACTTTCAAAATACCAACAGACAACTACTTTTGTTCAACACACATATCCTAAGTAAAAGTGTATTAAAACGATTTTCTATATTGTGCTTGTAAAATATTGATGCGCTCACCTCAAAAGTAAAAGAGGTCAGTCCTTAAACGATAACCAGTAACTATATAAGAAATATATGAATGAACACCTTAAATCAAATAAGGCGTCTACTCATTGAAATGCATGGTCATATGTTACATGTTAATCAATGTTAAAATAAATTTCATATTGCGGTGGTTTACGCATAATTATTTTTGATAAAATCTAAAATATAATTCGAGCGGTAAGATGTAATAAATTTTCAGGGTCAAATTTGAGTTGGTTTCAATGAAAGAATTATTTATAAACGCATTACAAGTAATACGTAAAAAAGTTTAAAATAAATTTTATTTGGTTAATTTCGGTTTCAAAACATATTTTATTTATTAAAAAATAATAACTTTTTCCACGACATCCTTAGAAAACAGACGTTTCTTCTCTACACATAGTGAGGAAAATTGTTTTTCCCTCACTAGTGAGGAAAAAGTGTCATGTTGCAAGAATGTCGCTTGGAACTTAATTAAACAATTAAATTTTTGTTACACAAATAACTATTATTATTCAGTCACTTTTGTTTAATTTAGTATCTTATATTTCGACTTTTAAACAATGTTACCCTACATTTATTGGTTAGAATTACGCGGCTAGCAACGTGGCGCGATGACAGATCTTACCGAGACTACGGAATAAATAGGCGAGACTATTGTAACCCTCCGATTCGAAATAGTGACGAAATCCTGTAACAATATGTTACGTTTACAATTAATAGTTTTTCTTTAATTTGGGTTGGTTGGTTGTTTTTTTTTGGGGAATGTCGTGGAAAAAATATTGTGTCTAACACGTGAGGAAAGCCATTTTTTCATTCTCACTCTAATGCCTCACTCACTCGAGTAGAAAAAAGAATCGCTTTCCTCACTTGTTGGACAAATAACTATTCCACTACAATGTGTTCACTGTAGCTGTCTCAGGTACTGTTTTAATTAGATACTTGAAATTTTAGCATAAGGTACGAAAATACTTGTACTTTTAATAAACATACGTTTGTAGTACAAGGTGTTTTCTATTGTTTTTAAAAATGAAATATTTAAAACATATAAAACCTTGTTCATTTTAAACACTCTGTACATTTTTTATCTCATTTTATTCAGAAACTGTTCAGAACTTATCTGCATTATTAGCCAGTTAGAGTAAATTGAAAGTACTCGTATATGGACCACAAGGTAGATAACTTCATGGTCTTCGGTTTTTAAAGAAATAAGTCACTATTGCATTCTCAGAATATCTTTCAATCTTCTTGGTCTTGCACCACGCTCAGATTTTTTTTTAATTATAGAGCTTGATAAGCTGCACATAGTATTAAAGACCTAGTATTGCAGTTTCCAGAAATTTGATAAATCGTATTAGCAATTTTTTTAAATTGAACAAACCTCTACAAAATATGATCGAAACTTTTTGATCAATAACAATTTTGCAGATACCAAATAATTAAAAATGAACCTAGGTATTAATTTATTTTCAAAAATTCATAGTTAACAACTTAGTATTGTCAGGCTTATACAGAACTAATAAAATTTAAAAAAAAGTTACATCATAGGAAACGGTCAGATTTTTTCAACTTCTAACAAGCCACCATTTTCTCCAATGCACTTGTCCTTATGTTGAAAAGTACATTTTGTATTTGCTGTAGAGTAAATTCCACACTAGTAGGGATTATATTACCATACAGTTTTTGTAAATTTTAAGGTCTTGCTTACACACTTATTCTTTAAGAAAAGCCCAAAGGAAAAAATCTAACGGGGTTAGGTCCAGGGATCTCACAAAAGAGACTGTTTTAATTTTCATTTAGCCAGTTCCTTATCAAACGAGTAT
Organism: Abscondita cerata; assembly: GCA_030710515.1. Taxonomy (NCBI): domain Eukaryota; kingdom Metazoa; phylum Arthropoda; class Insecta; order Coleoptera; family Lampyridae; genus Abscondita; species Abscondita cerata. The sequence goes on from JALBCR010001286.1 coordinate 157,973, forward strand.
TATGAATAGGACTAACTGGAACTGCAAACTAAAGTGGAATCTTAATAGTCAATCATTTATGCATTTATGATGAATTCTGGATTATCAGCCGATCAGGGACCGTATTCTCAAATGTCGATCAATCGTTGTAGTAGTCGAAATTTGTCGTATCTACTTCCAATAATGTATTCTCAAACACCACTCGACGCGTACGACAATTTATGCGTGGCAGAAGTTTGCAAAAATCTCAAATTAGTTCAAACGTTTGTATTTTATGAAAACTTTGACAGATAGGTGAGAATGACGGATGATGCGATTTTTGAACAAATTTTTTTTTCATGTATGTAGATTGTCAATTGGATAAAATGCGTACTAACAACAATGTAGAGTGCTATAAGAGTATTCTACAATATGTTTACTAAAAATGTGGACAACCCTTTTTTTGTACTCCAACATTAGTTCCAACTCCTATAAAGAAGACCCTTTCTTTACGTTCTGTAGTTTCTGTTTTATTATTACTCATTATAATTTTACGTTTAGGTATTCTGGTCTGTGACACAAGTGGTAAAACAAGCTCTATATGGTCAATTATATAATTCTTGTGGTAACAGTTTGTTTCTTTGTGTCCTGAGCCCCTACTTCGTCTCGAAGCATCTTATTATCTCTACATCGCTCATAATCGCCCACGACCCCTCGCCGATCGCAGCTATCGGATGGTGCTTCTAAACGACTACCAAATTTTATTAATAAGTTTTTTGTTTAAAACAAATTTTCTTTAAAAAGTTACAATTGTTTAGATATTAAACTTGCAGCCAACAGCAACATTCTTTCTTCATCTCCTGGTTCCAACGTATAAGATAAGTTTGGCTTAAAAGCTTTTATTTCCTTTTGTCTCGGGCATCTTCTTATATTTTCTCAAAGTATATTAAAATTCCAACTAACCGTTCATAAACATTTCAAAGATTGTCAGTTAAAATATTGCAAAATTTGGTTATTTTGAAAAAGTCCACGACGTTTTAAGCTAACTTTTGTAAACCGATCCAGTTTCATTAAAAATTTTATTTATACGCTGCACAGTACTTTGACTTACTGGTCTATCTAGATGTCTGATGTTGAAGTCTGCTGCAGCTGCTGCTGCCGAGCGCACGTCGTCGTCAACAATACGAACAATTCCTGTTTTCTCGCTTACTCTTAAATTTGGAATAACTTTAATAATTAATAATTTAATTTGTATTAAGTACAAAACAAGTTTTACTATTGTTTTAAACTTTCGTTGTTTGACATTATTAAATTATTCTCCATGAGCAACTATGAATTATTGAAAATCAATTTGTACCTATAGTCAGTGACTATATATCCTAGACTTTCAATCGCTTTAATTGGGGACCAATACCGATAGATGTCGTGAAACCAATAGGAGTCGCATCGCCACTCGCATCGCCACTTACAGTGGCGTAATCATAAACCATTTAATAAACATTGAAATTTACTTTAAAAATCATTTAAATTCGTTTATTGGTGTGTTTAATTATTGAAACATATAACAAAGATTCCGTAAACATGCACACGACATCTAACGGTATTGGTCCCCAATTAAAGCGTTTGAAAGTCTAGGATATATAGTCACTGCTATTGTGCATTTTTAATTCTTCTACAAAATCGTTATGACTTAAAAGTTTTCGGTAAACTTTTGTACAGGCCCGTTTTGAGGAGTTATCAATTCAGCGGTGTGCATAGATTTTTTCTAAAAAATCAAAATATAATATTTTACATTTTGATGAATTGGACTACATTGCAAATGTGAAGGAGGTGGTGACGCAGACTATCTTTTGATTATTATTTAAATTATCTTTACACTGCCTACTTCCATTTTGCCGTCAAATCAAAGGAGAAAGCCAAATAAAAACCGACGCCTTCCTTATCATCTGCCCGTCACGTAAATAGCAACGAGGTCACTCGTACCGGCGTTACCTAAAGTCCAACTGCGACCACACAGATAAGTAAAATTTAGATACTCAATAATTCGCGTCACACCTTATCGTACGTAAAGACAATACCCTCTAGTATTTTGATGCGGGAATCACTAGATGCATTTTATTCAACGCTATGTTTCACTCCATGTACGCTGTGTAAACCAATAGTCCAAAATTTTTGTATTATCACAGAGGGCCCTATAGTAAAGAATCATTGTGTATTTCCTAATCAAGATATGGTGACGCTTTAGGCATGGGTTTTCTTTTGAAATATATTTTTGTTTTTTTTTTTTTGTTTTAAACTAATTTAATTTGTATTTCGGTTGTATAAACATCGACTTCAAAAGAACATAGGCCTTACATTGTACACAGAGTATATTCAGTCAAAATAAATGATCTTGATAATGTAATGAACTTTGGGAATGTTGAGTAAAAGTGGATACTAAACTATAAAACGTTTACTCAAAGCATGTTAAAATTGTTATCTTTAGGTAGATTGTGCAAAATATTTCTAAAATGCTTTTTTTATTCAAATATTCTGATTTATAGTAACCACTGAACCTTAAACTAAAGCTCACGTATTTGCAGAATATAAACGGTCTACACTTCGATACTTTTTTCGAAAGACAGTTGAATATAGACAAAAATGAACAAGATATTTTTTTAAGAACCGCTTCCTAATATTAAATTAAATTAAAGCATGGTTGATAGTTCAAGGAAACTTCTACATGCTAATTGAAAACTTTCATCTTCTTACAAATGTAGACGTTAACGTAAGTTAATTAAACAGTAAAATACAATAAGCCACAAACAATAAAATAGAACACGCACATGAGGCAAAATCAATTTTCTAATCATCGCAAATACAAAACCTTATCCTGTTTAATTATCTAGTAGAGTTTCTAAAGACCACAGAAATTCTCATTATATTTGCGTGCGAGTTCAATAACTATCAAAGAAATGTTTTACCGACGCGACGCTAAAGTTTACCACGAAATTAATTACTCGACTTATTGGAATCATATTCGAAGGGGTTGTTCATTTTCGAAAAGAGGATTAATTTAAACAAAAATCAAATCAAATGTTGTAGCAACGATAACAATTCCAAAAACAAAGCATTGCTTCTCTGTGTATAATCGAACCAAACGTTATCGTGGTGGTGTAACGATATGATCCGTATAATACAGGTCAACAAATTTCAATAGATTTCCAACTGCTTTTAGATGTAATTTCCACTTCACGTAACAGAATTGCACTACGTTGTAGTTTAAACCAACAATCGTTTTTTTTTTAACTTTTTGTATTAAAACACGAGAACGATTTCGATGCTGGAATTAAATGCATTTTCTCGAAACGTATTAAAAGTCGTAAGTTTAATCTCTTCCACGTAGTTTAGCAGTGCATTACACTAAATTATTTTGAATATATAGCATATTCTAAGCAAAATAAGTATTACGAGTTTATCAAATACAAAAAAATACAAATTTGAGTTCGTGTTGAATTTAGAAGTCTTACAAATCATATATTTATTTCTACAAATGTCTTCAACGAATCATTATATTCTCGCTTTAATAATTAACATTTATCAGAAAAAATGTCTTCTTTATCTATGACAAAGAAAAATATATTTTAGTAAATAAATTTTTCCGTCGACCTCATTATAAAATTGAGTTTTACGTACTCCCTGCATAATCATAAAGTAACACTTTTTAAATGTAATACTTTTCGTCCGCAAACACTTTTCGTCCGCAAACATCTGCCAATGTCAATTATTTTTTATGTCAAATTAAATAAAGTCGAAGCAACCAGTATGAAACCCATTCTTAAGAAAGGATGAGTTTAGTGACTACATAGGATATTACAATACTTTAGGTACATACTGAAACATTTTAGATACTGCAGAATATTGTTTGTTTACTTCCATTTATAACCTCAATTTCTCAATCCCACACAACTTTGAACAAAAACAATTTGTTGTTCAAATTACAAGTAAATGATTTTAAGTGCTTTGAAATGATATTAATAAATTGTTTATAGTTTCTACAATGTGCGAAGCATATAGAAGAGCCTGGTTGTAATCTCACAATACTCGATACATTGTTTTCAATATGTAACACTCCTAACTTCTTTTAAAGTTATTCATTTATAAGGTAAGACAGAATTCATACGACTTGAGATTGCTTTTAGATAATTTTATTAGGTAACATTTTGATACAGAAGCGAAGTTCCGATACAAAATTTTCACGATCATAAAATACAAAACTTACAGTAGAAGTGAGTTAATTATGGGTACCTTTCTATTACTGTATTTGATTGATGTAAATAAGTAATAATGCTAATGGAAAACACAAGAACAGTAATTACTTGTGAAAAATCATTTGAATATTGATTCTGTCGCAGGAAAAAACAAAAATAGAATCACAAAAACAAGGTGAATTTCACAGTTTTCAATAAGTTGAAAGAAGATTATTACATTTTTGAAACATTTTCGGAGTGAATCAAAAACTACGTTTGCATACTTTCTTACGGTCAGGCAATATTTTTATTGAATATAAAATGATTATAAGTCTGACCACGGTACAAACTCAGTTTATAACTATTATATGCATTAATTTTGAGGGTAGGCTTCCAACTATAACTACATTTTTAAATATACTTCAAAATAACACTACCTAAATGTAATTTTTATTATTTTAATAAATTATAAAAAGTACATGTTTTACCTATTACCTATCATAATCAAGTGCTCTTATAAAAATTATGTGATTGTTGTAAACAAATGCTTTATCGGTACAATATTCGAAAGCGGAAAGCTTTTATTTCCTTTAATAAATTTTGACACAAATGTTACAATACTGAACGGTGAAGTGAACATTAGGTACAGTAAAATCAGAACAAACGTAAAATTTTTGTTTAAAATTACTAAACATTTTGTTTTCAGTAAACGGTAATAAATAGAAAATTAATTAATTTAAGGTCAACGGAAAAAATTAATATGTACCTCGGAAAAAGTGCTTTTTAATAACCTCTCCTGTTTGCTGGCCGAGGCGTTAGCCTCGTACATAAAGTGCACTTTTTGTCCTTGGTACATAAATAACTATTTTACTACTCATCTTTAAAACACAAATTATCGTACATGTTGGCAGAATACTACGTTACCTTTTTATACATATTGACAAGATGTGACTTTGTACATTTTAATCATGACACGAACTTGACAACAAGGGATTTTAGTAAAAGGCTGAACTTAGCTTCTAATTAATTAAGTCACTTGTCAGTGATTTAAGGTTAGTTTAAAATTGTCAAAATGTTTCTAATGTCACTGTTAATCTATAGTTCCCTTGATTAAAAGTTTGGGAAGATACGCAACGCATATGAATAACATGTATCAGCGTATAGGTGGCACTATCCTTCGTATTTCGTTGCGAATTATATATATTATGTTTATAATTTAGATCATAGTAATTAATTTTTTCTTCAAGCGTGCTAAAATATGAATTTTACTATACCGCATTGAATATATAGAACGACTACATTATTTTACGGCGTACAATAATATTATTATTTTACGCTCAATTAGTAACTTAGTTTGCCGGTAGAGGTATTAGCACTTTTTAAGCAGAAACGCCATTTAAAATTTAAACTTTTAAAAATGTCGCAAATTGAAGGAACTCCACCTAAAATAAAACAAATCGCCGATGCCTTAGTTGAAAATTTGATCCCCAACAAATCGCGCAAAATATATGATTTTGCTTACAATAAATTTTGAAATGGGCGCAAGAAAATAATATAATCAATTACACAGAAAATGTTATGTTAGCGTATTTTTCCCATTTGGCGGAAACTATGAAAAGTTCGTCATTATGGGCACAATATTCCATGCTAAAGTGCCAATTAAATATTAAACATGACATAAACTTAAAAATTACGCAAAATTAATTTCCTTCTTGAAGCGCCAAGCTGATGGGTATCAACCAAAAAGCAAAAGTTTTCTCAAAAGAACATTTTAATAACTTTTACAAAATGCGCCAAACAATGAATATTTGGCCATGAAGGTAATTTCAAATATAACTTTTTCAATCGCTAAAGTAGATACTATTTTCTTAGATCGTATTAATATTCGGAGTTAGTGGGGCATGTCGTTGCGACGAACTAGTCAATTTAAGAATACAGGATATCGAAGACCTGGAACGTATAATACTAGTAAAAATTCCTAATACTAAAACGAATAAGTCACGGACATTTACCATAGTTGGAGATTTTTATTTAAATTTATGTAGACAATATATGACACCTTCGACCTAATGACATCAACATAACAAGATTCTTTTTAAAATACCAAAATGGTAGATGCCACCGTGTCGTTATGGGGATACATAAAATTTCAGGTATACCAAAACAAGTGGCAACTTTTAAAACTACCTAATCCAGAGGAATACACTGGTCATACACTGCGACGAACCTCAGCTACATTGTTAGTTGACAATGGTGGAGACATTACCACTCTAAAAAGACACGGTGGATGGAAATCTAACAATGTAGCTGAGGGATACATCGAAGACTCCTTTCAAACAAACGTGAAATTGCCAATAGAATATTAGGGTGCGATGAAGGTAACACATCTACCGTAACATCAGGTGATCTTAACAGGCCTAGTACTTCCACCGCAACATCGAGCATATCCCAGTCAAGTGAATATGAAATCCATCACGACTATAATGACGTCAATGTCAGTTCTAAAACAGCAAGTAGTGGATTAAATATTATTAACTCGACATTACAAAATTGTACCTTTAATATTACTATAAATAAGAAATAGGTATTTTTTCCACTATATAGTTACTACAAAAGAATGTTTGTTTTAAGTTTTCATCTGAAATAAGAGTTAATTATTATTATTGTTGTATTGTTAAATAATTATAGCTTTCTTTCTTACTCTACAAAATTAATACAAAAATTTTCCTTTACAAACCGTGTTAATACACACAACAAAAATAATGTTGTTTGACAGTCATGTTTGACAGTTGTAAAGTTGAGTTAACGCTGTTGCCTATTCATTCTAAAACCACCTCAATTACTTCAAGAATTTGGTTTTTTTACGCTTGAAGAAAAAATAGTATATGCTACACGGAATCGAACGCCTTTTGTGTTTCGCAAAGTTATTTTGCGGCCCTCAATGCGCTTCGGCCGTAATACCTTCGCTCAACACAAAAGAATGCGTTCTACTCTAGTAGCATAATAATATACTATTTTCTTCAAGGACAATAAAACTCATATTGATTGAACTACTAAGGTGAACGCTTGACTGCTCTAAACATTAAAAACAGTTCTTTGTTTTGATAACTATTAGAGGTTGGTACCTCGGTTAAGTCGCTGTATTATGAATGTACAGCAAAGTACCAACAAGCACCTGATCAAGTTTATCTTTTTACATAAGGTAAATACAAAGACACATTTTTTAATTTGATCTATTTCACACTTGGTGCCAACGCGTATTACGCTATAATAGCGATATAGCGAAGCCAGTTAGCAATTTCTTACGGTTTAGGAATGATATCTGCACGTTTTTATCCAGTTTCGGGTTCGATTCCTAATGTGCCGAATGGATGTTTTTTATTTCTATATTAATTCATTTGTTTCAGGTTATATTAATTATCGGAATTATATGCATGTCGTTCATGAAATGAACATAGAAGATGTAAAGAATTTTCAAACGCAGCTATTAACCATCCAAAACTAAAACTAAAACTGTACGAACATTACAATCATAAACGGAGATTTTTACAATATTGTAAAAAAGTACATTGATCTCCGTCCGTCTCATATAAAAATCAATTGTTTTTTATAAATTATAAAATCAATCGAAATTTACAATACAACGTATTGGGAAAAACAAATTTGCAGAGATTGGTAAACAGAATTGCCATATATTTAAATTTGCCAAATCCTGAAAGATTATACCGGCCACTGTTACCGCAGGTCATCTGCCACTCTGTACATTGATGCAGGAGGTGATATAACCGGGATTAAAACGTCATGGAGGCTTGAGAAGTCGACGCAGGTAGCTGAAGGTTACATCGATCAGTCCATGAGAAACAAGACAACTACAGCACATACTATTACTAAACAAATAAATAGTAATAAAGCCTCTTCTTCCTCCAAATATTTGTATTGAGAATGCCTCTCAAACTTATTAATAGTGCACAACCAATTCAGTTTAAATTAATTGTAATATTACTAAAACTTTAATGTTGTTAACAAATAAAGTTCGTTCACTGAAAATCTCAAATTAATGTACAATATTAAAATTCTACTAAAACAAAAGACACAAACTCCGTGAAGTAAATATTTTAGTCGTAGATACAAGTAGGACTACTACTCGCAATAATGGCTATTATTACTCGGAATGTTACTCCCTCGTTATTCGCGGCCCGGTTCGTAACTTATTCCTCGGGAATAATAGCTATCATCTATCGACTCGTGGTATAATCTACTATGCTGATATATGTTGTTGTTGCCATAACAAAGGTTAAGGTTGTTAGTTTTGTAACGTTTTTCTTAATGTTAGAATAAATTAATATCTTTCTTGCGACTTGAAAGTGTATTTTTCCAACAAATATTGTATACTGTTCAGAAAATATCAACTTTAATTTAGTTGAGTTACATTAAGTGGGGCATCAGAAAATGTCAAACTCGTAACATCCACGGATCGTTAGTATCGGATTATAGTTCCTAAATTAATAAAATTTTATAAAAAGTCTAGACATCCACCAGTATCGGTAATTTTGTAATTTCTCTAACAGAAGGCGCTGTCTTCAACCAAGGATGTTTTACATTTACATGCGGCGGTGTTGCAAGTTACACACGCGGATATGCCAAAATACAATTCAGCTATTAGTTACATACTTATTATCAACCCCGAATAAATCTTGAAAATGGGGAATGAACATGAGGACTCAAACTTTGTATTTTGTGTTTATCTTCTATGATTTATAAGTCGAAATTAACTACAATTGTGGTAAGGCTGCACATTAACTATCGCATTGGTATTAGCTACACATTTGTTGCGCCGTCTTTGCCAATACTGTTGAACTTCAATTAATAAATGTTAACAGAAAAGTTTATTGTTAATACAAACGAATCATTTAACAGAAGTCATATTCAAGGATTCAAAACATTGGAACTTTACCACGGGTTATCTTATGTTTTAGTGGTTATCCCGTAATGATAAATTTTAAATTCGTTATTAGTTTTTCAATTGTTGATAAATCAGTAATTATATACATTTGATGAATCAAAAAATGGGATTACCTTTTTGAAACCTTCTACTTCAATTACTGTTTACTGTTTTGACTGCAACTAAGCTTGTTTTGAAAATTAATTGATTTTAGTAGGTGCATGTTTTTCACAAACTATTTAAATGTCCCTCTTAATTACCTAACTGTTGATCTCAATATGATGGATGCATTGTGCATGTAAATGTTGTTTCTGAACTATATGACTCGCTCGATTTGAGAGTCTTGCTTTTGTAGAGCACCATCATTGAGCAGATGTGCCTGTTCCTGCTTTGGAAAAGGAGTGCGGATTGCTGCCAAAAAAGCCTATGAAACGATGGACTTGGGTAAGCCCCGATGGGAAGACAAGGGACGAGAGAGAGACTATATTATATCATACCATAGATACATAACTAAAGGATGCCCAGTATTAAGCAGACTCATTACTAACAGCAAATCATAGACTAGTGACGATGAATACTAATAATAATAATAATAATAATAATAATAATAATAATAATAATAATAATAATAGCGTTTATTGCCCAACAGTTTCCATTTACAGAGCAAAAAAAGTAATATAAAAATTACATATACAGGTTGTAGAATTGGTTCACGCTGCATAGGATTTCCATGTTAAATTGTTAATGTTCAAATATTAATTATTTTAGAGAAAACTGTAAATAAGTTTTTTGCAGCAGAGAAAAATAATACTACCGTATCATTACTTACTTATTTTGTTACTTTGTATACAAGGGTTAAACTTAAGGAAATTAAATTATTGTTTTAGCAAAAATAGGTAGTGCCTTGGAATCGTTGTTATTAACAAACATAAAAGTATTTCAAGTAATTTTGCGTTTGAGATAGTCAATCTAAGTGCCAAACTTGCTTCGTGCACCTTTGTACCAGAATAGTACAATTTCACCAATTAGAATCACTCTGTTAACGAATACATGAATCATTAACTCAAAATTACATAGACGATTATATCGCCAGACGTTATATATGCCAGCTAACTCAACCATTGTTGTTTGATTCCTCAACGATTCCAAGGCATTTCCTATTTTTGCTAAAATAATAGTTTAATTTCCTTGGTAACTCCAACCCTTGTATACAAAGTAACAAAACAAAGAAAGCAATGATATGGTAATATTATTTTTTTCTCCACAAAAAACTTATATTTACCATTTTTCTCAAAATAATTTGGGGAGCGCAATATTTGAATCATTAAGAATTAACATGGAAACTCCTGTCACGTGCGTGAACGCAATTCTACACCCTGTATAAGATAAAGATGAATTAAAACCTATAATAACACATGAAAACACAAAATCTAAAAATAATCACTACACATTTTCCTTAGATCATTAGTATTGCTGAAGAATAAGTCACATATAGTAGACAACCTATTTGCTTTATTACACATAAAGTTAATTGGTGATTTAGACAATATATTGGTTCTAGCTCTTTTGCAGAAGAAAGTGTTAATATGCCTAGAAGGCTACTCGTGGAACCAATATGTTAATTTCTGATAACATGGCAGGACAATCCACTACTGCCATTGTAATATCTGTGAAAAACACTACTGGGCTCTGATTTCTACGTTTTCATGTACAAAATCAAATTTGGTTAATTATTTATAATAAACACATCCTCTCGAGGGATAAGCTCCTGTAGTTTAAAAATAAACTACTCACTTCTTAGGACCATTTGTTTTGAACTTGTTCGATGGATTTGTTCAAATCATGTAAAGCCAAATGGAGACTTCATATTAGAAGCGTACATTCTAGTACTGAAAGATACTAAACAAAAACAAACTCATCAATGCCCTGAACTCATTGTTGATTTTTTTGGTGGTACGAGCTAAAAATCCGAAACGACTATTCACAAATTTACAGCATAGTTAATATGATATATTAAAAGTTAATTGATGGTCAAAACTGCCTGATCCTGCCCAGATCTTTATGTTTGTTAGTTCACTTTCCTAATACTACATTATTGATTGAATATGGAAATTGGTAATGGTCTTAAAGCATAAACTAGCAAGGATTAAGATTTTGCATTTGTGAGACACTAAGTGAAAGACAACTCTTTTTAAGCACCAGTTCTGTAGTATATCTATTCGTCTTTGCAAAAAATGGCAATCAGAAATTCCCCGATATCATGCGTATACATCTTTGAAGTCATCAGCAAACATTAACTTTATTCAATGTAGCACACAAATCATTAATAAATGACTAAAATAACAGAGGTCCCAAATTGGATCTTGAGGAACTCCACTTGTTGAAAAGTATATATCTGACAAAAACCCACTGTACTGGACGAACTGTTTACGATTGTGCAAATCAAGATCTTAGAAGTCGAATGTATGTATCGTTAAATCCCATCCTAATGAATTTACATATATAAATCATTTTTATGACTAATCTGTCAAAAGCCCTGGAGAATCAGTATACACCACGTCTCCTTGTCCTCTACCATCTAGTTTTTCACATAAGTATTGACTAAATACTACAAAATTACTAACTGTTGATCTTGATTTCCTCAAAGCCTCCGTGTTGGTGAGTAGAAATAACATTTCTGGTTGCACAATACATCCAAACTAGTTGTAGAGATGCCCTATTTTCTAAAAACAGCAATCTAGGAACGATTAAATTAAAAAAAAAATTGAAAAAAATAGCATCTCATTTGAGTCGCATTGTCAACCACTTTTCGAACGATCATATTGCAGCCACCTATCTTGCCAGTATTGTGACGGCCCCACCTGGTGGTGCCGGTACTCCGCTGGTGAGGGGACTGAAACTTCCAAACACACCCTACGTCTCTAAATGGGAATGTTCTAAGAATTTTTGAGGTATTGTTTGTCAAAATCTAGGTCCAAGCTCCCGTTGCGAGGAGTAATGTAACAAACAGATCAGACTAAACAGACATTTAACAATTTTATATATATTGGATTATACAAAACGGTCCCTCCAAAACTTTGCAATTACTATTTAATATTGAGATCGGTCTATAATTTATTAACTATCCGAGCGGTTTCCCATCTTTGTGTAGCGGACAGAACTTCTGGCCACCTTCCAAGATTCTGAAAACCGAGTTTTTCAACACTAAGTTGAACAGAGACTCCAAAGGATGTACTAAACCTCCAAACAAACTCTTTATTAGAAAAGAGGTAATTTTATCTGGTCCTGAAGCAAATTTGTTTTTTAATTTTTTACCTGCCTCTAATATTTCTTTTATCGTTATTGGTTCGTAGCTAATTTCACAAATATGTTGTCATTAAACATAAAATTATCGTGAATGATATTGTCCTAAAATTTTTCTTCAGAGAACGCACTCTCAAAGAAATTGCTAAACGCATTTAATAACTAATTTAGGGGTCACTGTATGATTCACCAGTTCGCAGAAGCATTTGACAAGGTCATACGTGAAGTCCGATTTTTAGTAATTAATCAATTACAAAACAATTGGGTTCATCTTTGAGTTTTGATCTGAATATCATGTAAATAGTCTGTATTCTCGCCTCTTAGTTGGGACACTAATTTTTGTCTAAGTTACTAAATTCCTGAACTGTATACCACGGGCTAATGAGTTTTTTTTTAAATTTTTCTTCTGCTTTATGGATTATTTTTCTTAACATGTTAACGGAATACTACTGACTAGGTCATGGACTATGTTAAATGTTTAAGTAAACAAACGCTTGTTGCTGTGCCGTTAGGTGACGGAGTTTTATAATAAATAGATAATGGGCTCGATCGGCAAAAAGGGTCCAAAATCGTTTGGAAGTTGAGCGGAAAACCAGTACACCGAACATTGTTTGCATCGCGCCGGCTAGTGCCCTGAGCCTATCTTTGATAAAGAAACTTCTTTTAATTAACAGAATTTATTTATAAGCTATTTGAAAACTGCAAGAGATCAGACAGCATAGGGAATAGTCAGCATCTCAAATACTGACAGGCAACGCATTCCTTCTAAGCCAATAAATACATTGAAAAAAATAGATTACGTGATAGTTAGCAGATTCGTTTTTAATTCCAACACCTGACATCACCCTGCCTCAATAAAAGAATGCAACACTAGACTGTAAAACGTCAAGTGGTATCTGAGCAAACTCGTTTCCTAAGAATTTAAAACTTTTATTCAAGTCTAATTAGAGATTTGAGTTACCTCTTTAGGGTAGACCCTATCCGAGACTTCCTCATTTCCGCATAATCAAACAAAAAAATTTTTCATTTGTAAAAAAGAAACAGTTTATCTATCAATTTTCGTAAAACTAAAGGTTTAAGGTGATTTCAAAAACAAAGATGGAGGGGGTAGTTCAAAGCAAGCAAAACTTTACGCTAAAAGTCACTAGATTTGGGGCATCAAGGTACACAAGAAGCTTTTGCTCAAATGGTTCCAAATGAGATAGGTCCTAACACTATTCGATTCAGGATAAACGCTACCTAGCTAGGGTTTAAGCCAAACTTTATAAAGTCAAGGTTAGAATTATAGAAAGTAATATTACAGTGACATCAGGTTTAAAATAGAGTTTAGTCCCTTTGAAGCAACATGAATGTTCTGATGATATATTTTTTTTAAATAATACCTAAATGAATTCTATTTCGACTTGCAAATTGTCTCTTTTTAACATTTTATTCATTTTCTCCGAAATTTTAATAGTTTTACAAAATTTACCGCGCGATCCTCGATCTTCAAACATCCATTATTCTCACTTTCCCAATATTTGGGGTTAGGAACGAGATTTTACAAAAATTGTTTTCACTGGCCTATTTGGTTGAATTATTTTAGCGACTTTCTCATAAAGAAAAAGTTATATCATTCATTTGATTTTTTTGATTTTTTTTTAATTTGGGTCATGGTGTCAAAACTAGCCCCCTGGCGGAGAAAGATTCAACTAAATTAACTCTACCAAATTTGTTAAAATCGGTAAAACCGTTAAGAAGTTAAAGCAGGTTATTACAAAAACAATTGAACACCCCCGCCATCTTTGTTTTTGAAATAACTGAACTTTTATTTTTACGAAAATGATAGATAAACTGGTTCTCTTTACAAATGTGAAAAAAATTTTTTGTTTATTATGCGAAATTTACAGAGAATACAATTTAAAAATTTAAGATGGCAGTTATGTCTCTCTGGTGGCCATTTTTAAAAACTTGAAAATATTTTCCTGCGATTCTTCATGGCCGATTTACCTAATATTTTTTTTACACCAAAGTCATACGACAAACGGTTCCCGAGATATGGCCGAAGAACAGTTTTTTTGGGTCACCCGGTATATGGTAAAAAAGTGTAATTTTCATATAAAAAACCTTATAAATCAAAAACGGTTTAAAATAGGTATAGGGAAGTATTAACAAAACATGTTCAGAATAACTTGAACATTTCTAAAATTAAAAAATATATAGGGTCTTTCATTAAAAATTAGAAAGTTATGTGCAATTTCCGGTATAACCGAAAGTAGAATAATGACGGTAATATTTTCATTAAATAACTCATTATTCAAAACCCCTTCATACAAATTTTCATAATTCAGATAACTTTAGTTCTCGAGATATTTCTAATTGGCTGTTTATCTGCCGCACCCTGTATAAGTTACTGTCAATAATAATAACGAAAAAACTCACAAATAAGCTTGACTTCTATCAACCATGTCAACTATGAACTAGAACTCTCGATCACTTACAGACGCTTAGAATCCTTATAGAAAAAACTACAGAATATAACTTACCTATCTACTTAGCTTTTATATATTTCGAAAAAGCATTCGACAGTATAGACCACTATTCGGAAGAATAGATTTTAGATATTCCATGTTACTACAAGACATATACAAAAATGCTATATTTACAATCAAACTACAGAAAGACTCGAAACAAATAAGAGTAGAGAAAAGAATAAGACAAGGTGATAATATATCCCCAAAACTATTCACCGCAGCATTGGAAGATGTGTTTAAAAGATTGAAATGGAAAGAAAGAGAATAAACATAAACGGAGAAACATTGAATAATTTAAAATTTGCGAATGATATAGTGCTGATCACAAGCAAATTTGAAGAATTAAGAGATGATAAAAAGAACTAAATTAAGAATCGAAAAGTGGGTTTAAAAATGAATATATGAAATCGAGGAAAATCGAGGAAAACTACTAATAGACAATGCTGAAATAGAAGAGGTAGAACACTATATTTACTTAGGACAACAAATAAGAAAAGGAAAGCTAAACCAGACAGCGGAACTAAAACGAAGAATTATGCAAGGATGGAGCGCTTTTGGAAAATTAAACTATGTGTTCAAAAGAAAATTCAAAAATTATCAAAAATCCAAATATACAGGATGTTTGAAAAAAAACTAGCTAGTTTTATGTATAAATTTAATGGTGAAATTAATGAAATACTACATAAACCAGTACATAAAATAAAAGAGAATATCTTCAAGTTTTTTACCTTTCAGTAAATTCCAACGTGGGATCTATTCGTGGCCCTACACACGTCGAGACGATATTCCACTTCCTGCCAGGTATTCGCCAACATACCAGGTGTAACAGTCTCAACGGCAGCCAAGGACTTTTTTGGGCTCTGAACACACGAAGCACGGATCTGTTCAACAGTAGCTTCAGAAGTTCTCGGTCTATCTGGTGATTTTCCTTTCAGAACTCTACCTGTTTCCTTGAAAGATTTTAGCCAATTACGGATAGTAGTTGGTGTAGGTGCTTCACCGCCATACTGGCGTCTAAAATTACGTTGCACTGTTATAACAGATTCACTTTGTAAAGCCAAATGACACACTGAGCCTTCTGTTGCGGAGTAGCCAATGTCACCAATGCCAGAATCTGAATGCCGGAAACTCAAAGTCAAACAGACGGTTATTTAATTTGCGCAAAACTTGGACAATTTATGTATCTAATAACACAAACTAGAATATTTTAAGATATCTTGTACATATTCTATAGCATGTTAAAACCAGCTAATTCTTTTTCAAACACCCTGTACAATAAATGCGTAATACCAGTAATGACGTATGGCACAGAAACGTGGCCGTGAAAAAACAGTTGTAAACAAAATGAGAGTAACCCAAAGAACAAAGGGCGGACAATGCTTGGTATATCCTTACGAGAAAGAAAAGAAACACATGGATAAGATAAGGCACAGGAGTTGAGAACATTGTGGAGGAGGACCAAATACAAGATGCATTGACAATGTCAAAAAGATTACAGGCTCGAAATGGATAAAACTGGCACAAGATAGAACACAATGGAAAATCATGGAGGAGGCCTATGTCAAGAGTGGACGACGGAGGCTGGTTAAAGAAGAAGAAGAAGAAGAGTACAATTTTTTGTCTGACAGCACGGAGATAGTAGGAAGGTATCATTTATTCCAAAGAACAAATTAAATAAAGTTGTTATTGTCCAATTTTCAATAATACGATAAAAATATAACTGGAATATTAACGATTTAAACAAATTAGAAAAACTTAATCTTAACTAAACGTCTTTGACCGATACACTACGTTTAATTTTAAATAAAGATGCAGCTCAGCTTTCTGCCATATTATGAAGTTGACCTTAATTGAACAGCGTCGGACACAGTAGAATATCCATTTTATTTAGTGAACCAGTGTAATATTTGTAATAAAACGAAAAAGTATGCATTATTTTTATATAGGTATTGCATTTTAATAGACGTTGTGACGTTTGAGATTTTTACAAATGACAATGAACAGCGACCACTATCCATCAATGCCGCTTAAAATCTGAACACAAATTTCGAGAAACCCATTTTTTTAGTAATTAATGAACAACCAGATTAACTTTAGAAAACCCAAGAGGGACATAATATTTACATCATCGCTTACATATCAAACATCTTTATGTCTATTTTATAGGATTTGGACAGCACTGCAGAGTATACGCTTTGATTTTCAATGAGAATCGGTCATAAAAGTTTCGATTGCGGATGTCCGCAGTTCTATTGCACGTATGTTTTGACTATAAACTCAACAGGCTGTAAAATAAAACTAAGTTTTTCATATTTTCGATTTATATTGAAATTACTTTTTAAAGAGACAATAATTTAAAACTATATCTTTCAAGAAAACAATAAAAATGGTAATTAATCATTGTATTTCTCCATAATTTTGATGAGATTAAAGTCGGCAGCCTCAATTACACTTACCTGACATTAGTTAATAATATAAAAATATCTTGACCAGTAAGAGAGAAAAGTAACTTTACAACTTGAAAATGAGTCAATAATAATGGGATTCTAGGCTGGTAGTAAAAAGATTGCATAACACCAAGAAAAAAACAATAAATTAGGTAAACAAACAAGTAAGCCCATAATTCTATCGGCACAAATTGTAAGTTATTAACTATCGTGGAACGTAAAAAATGTTTGGGCAATCTCTTGTGCGCCCATTTAGATGGTTTCTGTTTTATTAAGTAACGCGATGAACAACTCGTAGACAAACGCATTCCTCATCTTGTTTATTTTTCATAAGCCAGATAATAAATTACTTGTTTAATAATCTTGATTAAAAGTCATTAATCACTTAGGTGTATCAGTCAGATCTATAAAGTATACGCAACGCGTTAAATATTTAAAACCGTATCGTGGTGGTGGCGTATTTCTCACCATTACTGCTTTGCTTCTACTAGTAGCACATAAATCACATACATTTAACGTAAGAGCCACGTAATACGTTTGCAAGATACAATAAGAGCGTTACTGCTTTTAGTTCTAATTTATGTCCGTCTTAGAATCTCGTTACTGTTATCCCAAGTTTTTCAATGTAAATGTTAGTTATTAAAATTTTCGTTTAATATGTATATCGTAAATCTTCTATAATTCAATCTTTTATTTTCTTAAGAAGACACTTTATTATCTCCTGGTATAATTTATAATAAAAATTAGAGATTCACTTGAATTTTTAGGAGCAGTAAATTTTTGCTGACTAATTGACTGTAATACCACAAAATTAAATTTTACTAACTAATTGTTTTATACCTATTAATAGATGTAGTACAAAACATCTTTATACTGACTGATGGTGATTGGTTCAGATACATTATTCTTGTAGATCGCCTAGAAATGACAAAACACAATCAAAATATATCGGAAAATGTTAGGTGAATATTTTTTGTGAATACTAAAAACGAAGTAAATCACTCACCAGACATATTTTTGTGAGCTTTTATCAAGATTGTAAATAAAAATGTGTAGAAATAAAATTACTATGAAAACTTTTTCGACCCTTTCGAAGCTAAGATAAACCAATATTCATAAATCCTGACCCCGTTATTTATTCAATGAATAAAGTTAACACAGCCACTCACATGCTAATAATTCACAAATTATTAAAAAATAACACCCAAACCTAAACATGCCGACATGCAATTTATAAGATTATGCTCAACGTCGGCGTCGTTTACCATCTTGAATTCTTGAGTAAAATGAGTATGATTTCACCAGTTTTAATTAAAAATTATTGCTTTTTGAATTTAAGGAACTTCCTAAGGTGGAGGTAAAACAAAGTGAAAATCTCTTTTTATTAAAGTATTACAGACGTTTCGGCATATTAAAAGAGGGCTTTTTCAAGACGAAAATCACTGGATAAAGTAAATAGAGAGACTAATGTCATTTGGTTAATGTCGCGTAAAACTCTGTTTCATTTGTAGATAAACTACAAAATACATGATGTCAACGCAATTTTGAAAAAAAACCAAAAGTGCTCATTTGAAAAACTAGTGAGGTCTAGATTCGGGTCTAATAGTCGCCGTTTTTCCCTAACGCTTCGCTAACGCGAGTGGTCAGCTTCTTCAGCTGTCATTCCATCTCAATGATTTATTTATTTATTCGTATGGTACATTATACGAATATTGTATTGTGATGTAAGTGTTATGTATGGTGCCCCAGAAGATCAGTATAAACCTGTATAGTGTGGTGACGAAACCGTGTGCAATAGTGGATTAGTTCGTCTTGGAAAAGCATTTACTTCAAGGTTTAGGAAAACCACTAAAACCTAAACATGCCAACCCTTACCCACCCTAGTATTCACATGTAATAATATTAATTAAGTGTGTAAACATTATAGAAGGTAAATAAGAACATAAACTATAACAGCACAGCCATTGCATGACGACATATAATGGACCGGTCCAAGCGCAAGTCACGACAATGACGAAAAAAATAGTAGGTTAAAGAAATAGCAAAACAAAATAATGAAAAAACAAATAATCAAGACAAGAATACAAAACATTGCTGATGTTCAGATGTTCTTCAGATTCGTAAGCCATAATATTGCTTCATCCGTTAAATTATGAATGTTTGGAAACCCTCCTTTAAACTTCGTTAATTGACAATCCTCTACAATATGTGTAACGGTCTCTAGTTCGTTTCCACAGTCACAATTTGGAATCGCACCCCATTTGAACAACATAGAGTTGCATTTTGAATGGCCTGTTCTTATGCGATTAACTTTAGACCAAATTTTTCTTTTTTGATCAAAGACCAGGACTTCAATTGTTGGATCACCAATGAGATGTGTATTGAAAACATCAACTTCAGACCATAATTTTTTCCAATCTTCAACTTCAGAAAAGCCTACTAAGTAGTCTTGCAACCATATAGGACTTCGAGATTTAAGTCTTTTAGCAGGAGGGTTGTCAATGTCATTCCAAATTGGTAACTTTTGTTAAGTTGGCATTATTCCATTCTGTTTTAACGAGTTTTTAAGTTTGTTGAGGAAAAAAAAAAGAAAAAAGAGGAGGGAAAAAAAAGAGGTTTTTATTTTTTTTATTTTTTTAAAGTTGGGGGGTTTTTTTTTGGTTTATAAAAAAGTTTTTTTAAATGTCGATAAAGACATCGTCATTCTACTAACTGATAAAGAAAAAAGGCCGGCGTTCTTCTCAAAACTAGAGACTACAACCAAAATATTACGGAACTCCTAGATCCTGCAAGCTACAAATCCCTGAAAAATGATACCACACAAACAAAACTACGACTCACTAATCGACTCATCAATTCTCTACCGAAAGACACTGAAAAGCGAATCTTAAGATCCGGAGCGGTTCCTCCAAGATTTTACGGACTACTGAAGATCCACACGCCAAATGTCCCTCGAGACCAATAATGAGCTCCTCTGAATTACTAACGAACTACTCAGCTAAGTACTTAGCATCTCTGCTCCAACCACGTACAAGAAAGACCAACAACTACGTTAAAGACTCAGCAGTCTTTGTTCACGAAATTCGAGACATCCTTATAAGCTTGTACGTGACATTATTGTTTACCAAAGTGCCACTGAAGAAATGTCTTGAAATCGTCACTAAAAGCAAGCTTTTCGAGGTCTGTGCCACCGGAAGCTACTTTGTTAAGAAAGAAGATTTCCAACAAGTGGGTGGAGTGGCAATGCGAAGTTCACTGAGTCTAGTGATAGCCAATCTCTACATGGACAGTTTTGAGAAGAAAGCCATCGAGACCACGGAATACAAGTCGGCGACATGATTCTGATACGTTAGATAATATTTTTATCGTTTAGAAACACGGCACAGGAAGCTCAACCAATTTCTTCGACACATGAACAGTATCCTATTCACTATAAGACAGAAGATGAACTGTGACTATTGTTGATATTTTCGTTTTAAAACACTCAATAAGTCTTTATGATGCATAATTAAATTGCGTTGAATTTCCGTCAAAAGGAAATATTGAGTTTCGTTTTGTGAGTACGTGACTTTGGTCGATTTCCTTAGCTTTCAGCTGCAGCCAGTTCGTTGGCTTCACCTTGAGACAAAATTTCTGCTGTATCATTATATTTTCTTGAAGTAGTTCGAAGTTTTCATCTTCAAAAAGTTTTGTGGGCCTGTCGTGCAGTCCAGTTTTGCGTTTCCCAAGACTCACTTACGTAATGTACAGAGAAATAAAAGTTTCTGGTTTGAAGTTAGTTAGGTAAGTTCTCCCGAATAATACAGTTTCTTCATACCGAAATAAATACCTAGTTTTCGACGTTTTGGGAAATTTAAGTTTTTATGTCCCGTTTTCGGGTAACGGGGTTTTATAAAAGTTCCCATACTACAAATGTAATTTCCTACTAAACGTAGGTTTTTATCAAAAGAATCTTATCGCAACGACATGCCAGTCTCTGGCGTTTACCAAAAAGAATTTACGTAACGACTTACCAGTTTTTGGCGTTCATTGGAAAGAATTCATCCTAACGACCCGCCAATTTTGGCGTTTATCAGAAAGAATTGTGTTTGATTCGACTTTACGTCTTCGATTACATCATGCCTTCCAAAGTACACCACCGTTTCCGTCCTTAGCTTGCTGTTACACCGGAAGCAAGTCTATCAGGTATTTATGTAATTTATTACAATAAATATGTGAACATTATCGAAATTAAGAATAACTTAAAAAGCCTTGTAAAATTTTTAACTGTCGCGGTGTGTTTTCGTATTTATATTATTATTTGTTTTATTACATCAATTTAAGCATATGACATATTAGTATGTATCGAAAGAGGACAACAAAAGACACCGATTGATGATTAAAAACATAGGGTGTCCCATTTGAATTAAGCAAGTTATGAGGTCAAAAGTTGTTCATATTGGCACGAAAATTTTCATCAACCTGTACATACAATTCGAGTTTCCATTAGGACAAACAACAACAAACAAATTAAGAACTAAAATATTGATATCATCTTGAGATATGAATGATAACAATTCAGCATGATTTTAATTTTTTTTTTTTTTTTAAATCGATATAACTAAAAACCAGTCATTTTTTGGGTATGGTGTAATTAAACTATACCTTAAATTTTACGGAAAATCTGAAAATAAAATTTAAAAACATGTTCCATTTGAAATAAGAAAGTAGACAGCTACTTCCGGTACAATCGGAAGTGCGGTATGAACGAAAATATTTTGTCTGAGTTGAGTGATGTCAAAAACAGGCGCAGCACTATTTTCAGAAAATGAATCGAATTAGTTCTCCATATACTTTTAATGCACGCTCGATGTGCCTGACCCTGTATATTCAAAGTTATAGACCGCATAGGAAGAATTCTAAAGAGGTTTTCTTTGTAAGTCCTATTCGTTCTCAAGGTTAAAGAGAATAATAGGCTTATGTTTAAGATTTATACATAATTGTAAGAATTCAAGCAATAAATTAATAAGAGCATACTAAACAAAGCGCAAAATTGTATATTAGGTTAGTACAACATGATTATTACAAGATCGAAATCAATGATCTAGCAAAAAATAAAATCATCTCTGCAAAAATCGATTTAATACCATTAAATCCATTTATTGACGGTGATGAAATTCTGAGAGTCGGTGGTTGTATACAACATTCCATTTACGATTATAACAAAAAGCATTGTATTATTCTGCCCCCTAGGCCCAAAATGTAAAAACTAATAATACATTCTAAACATCTGAATATACTTCATTGTGGAGCAAACACACTGCGACTTTTGTGGATCTAGCTTGTCCGTAGGAATGCGTTGGAGGTTTACGTCCTTTTTACATTATAACAACTAGGCGCTTACTTAAAAAAGTTTTTTAATATCATAGATTTATAAGGTATTTCTACTTTATTGTTCATCACTAGCAAAAATTGACGTTCCCTACACAAGTCTTACCGAATATACAGGATGGTCCAGGTTATAGTAGCAATAATTCACCAATCGATAGTCCATCGAAAAATAAGTCAATATACATACTTCGATTTTTTTCCAAAAAGCTCCCCAAGAAAGATACAGCCCTTCAAAGTTTAGTTTTAAAAATCACAAAATCCATAAAAAATGTGAATATCGGCGTCATCTTGATTGGTGAATCGAATAGGCATTTTGTTGTTTTTAAGTGTCATATTATCGCCTACTTCATAAAGGCTACTTCCATGGGAACTATTTTGAAAGTGTTTTAAACGGTTAAATTCATTTATCTCGTAAACCGAGTATCCAATCAAAATTTTATAAGAGTGACTTTCTTTTCTAAATTAATCTAGAAATCCAAATAATCATTTTTAAAAAATAGGTACCGGCGTAGAAAATGCGGGAGGAAAAGTGAAACCACCTCCTGTATCTACGCCACTGGACAGTTTTGACAAAAGTTACTTTCGTCAAGTAATGAGTATCGATAACATAACACGGCATAGGAAACTCAACCAATTTCTTCGACACCCGAACAGCCAACACCCCAGTATCCTATTCACTAGAAGACAGAAGATGAACTATAACCATTGTTGGTATTTTCGTTTTAAAACACTCAATAAGTCTTAATGATCCATAATTAAATTGCGTTGACTTTCCGTTAGAAGGAAATAGTGGGTTTCTTTTGTGAGTACGTGACTGTTCAATTTTCTTAGCTTGCTGCTGCAGCCAGTTCGTTGGCTTCACCTTAAAACAAAATTTCTGCTGAATCATTATATTTTCTTAAAGTAGTTCAAAGTTTTCATGATCAAAAGGTTCTGTGGGCCTGTCGTGCAGTCCAAATTTGCGTTAAGTTTTTGCAGAACTCACTTACGTAAAGTATGGGTGGACAAATTTCGACGTTTGTATAGGGTTTTTTTGTGAAATTAAAGAAAACCTCACGAATCATTCCTATTACATTTATAGCAACTTCTTCAGCATCTTGAATGTTGTACTTTTCTTGTCTTGACTTGTTAAATGTTCCATGATTCGTGAGATTTTCTTTTAATTTAACAAAAATAGACTTATAAGGTTGTCCTCTTTCTGGATAACGATTAAAGTATATTTCCGATGCAATGTCAGAATTGTTATTATTTTGAATAAAACATTCTAACATATTATACTTTTCATAGTTTTCGTAAGCCATTTCGTACTTTTCAGAGAATTGAAGAAGGAAAATGTGGTAATGTAATTAGAGGCAGCATACATACATGACATTCATAATAAAATTAAAACAAAATGTCTTTAGTAACAACGATAATTTTATTTGATGACTGACCCTACATAATATATATATCTTCGTAAAGAGAAAAACTCTATCAAAATATATCACAGCCAACTATGATTTCTATTAAAGAAAAAAACATTATTTCAACTCGTACACAAATGTAGATATTTAAAATCCGCCAACGCCATTCAATTCCTTTCAAAAAAGTGTCTAAAGAAGCTATTACTAGTTTTTTTCTAACTTAATAAACAACTATGATATAGACACTTTTCAAAATACAGAAAAAACGATCTTTTGGCTGTAACTCGATTCTAGTTTTCACTAATAAGTTTATCTGAAAAAACTGAAAAAAGATCGAGACACCGACATCCATTTTTCTCTATCTCTTATGGTTACCGAGATATTCTATACAAACGTGAAAATTTGCCCACCCTGTACAGGAAAATAAAATTTCTGATTTGATGTTAGTTAGGTAAGTTCTCCCCGATTCGCAATTGCGGATAATAGAGTTTCTTCATACTGAAATAAACACAACTTTCTACATTTTCAAGATTTACATTTTTGTGTCCCGTTTTAGCGTAACGGGGTTTTATAAAAGTTCCCGTACTACAAATGTAATTTCCTACTCAGCTTAGGTTTTTTTTTTAAAAATAACCTTATCGCAACGGCATGCCAGTTTTTGGCGTTTACTAAAAGAATTTACGTAACGACTTACCAGTTTTTGGCGTTCATTAGAAAGAATTCATCCTAACGACCCGCTGATATTTTAAAAGAGTGATTTTCTTTTCTAAATTGATCTAGAAATCCAACTAAATAATCATTTTTAAAAAATAGGCAGTGGCGTAGAAAATGGGGGAGAAAAAGTGACACCCCCTCCTGTATCTACGCCACTGGACGGTTTTGACAAAAGTTACTTTTGTCAAGTAATGAGTATCTATTACATAAGTACTTGTACCAAATTATGTCAAAATCGCTTCAATGACCTGAGAGTTATGACAAAAAACGATTTTCAAAACTAAACTTTGAAGGACTTTTGAAAAAAATAAAAGTAAGTATATCGACTTATTTTTCAATAAACTATCGAACGGTGAATTATTGCTACTAAAACATGGACCACCCGATATAAAACTGAAGATAAGATTTTTTATTTATTTATTCATCCGTTTTTTTGGCCGACTTTTTAAGTACATTAAAATTAAGAAATTGTAATAGTTCCGGACAATTAATTTTTTTTGCTAGAGACAGCATACCAGCTAAAAAGCTCATATTCGCTAAATCCTGGAAGATTAAAACAAATAATATAGTTGAAAATTTGTTGGGGCTGTCTTTAAAACAAAACCCCGACTGTAAAATATTGGTTCAAGAGAAGGGTACGACAACTCCTCTTAGACACCTCATCGTCGGCGGTTTCGCCGTCGGCGGTTTCGACGTCGCCGTCAACCATATCTCAGTCAGGACAAATCATTGAATTGCCAACATCAAATTTTGCTTGTATCAGAAAATTACTCAATATTGTATTTACGTTATAGAATCACGTAATAATAATGAAATTTCTTCTCTGTGCTACTAAGGCAAGTATGGAGAATTGGGAAAACAGTGTTGGGAAAGAATATAGTAAAAAAGAAGTAGATTTTTGATAAGATGGTAAAAAGCGTTATGGGTTATGGATCAGAAATATAATGTTGAAAAGAAACGGAAAACTAGAAAGAACCCACTGGGGATGGACATTAAGTAATGTTACATTGTGAGAGAAGCAGTAAAGTGGAGAAAAAAGTGAAACTGGTGATGAAGGAAAATAGTTGACGGACAATTAGAGGACGTGTAGACTGTGTGGGGAAGGGTGGAAGGATCTAGAATATATAAAAAAGAATTGTGGAGAGCTTAAGACGGAAGAAAAGAAGAGAAGCATTATATTGAAGGAAGAAGAACTGAAACTGAATAAAGAAGATTTTGGAGAAACAAAGACCAAGAAGGCTGCCGATGGAGAAGGACTAAGGTTAGATGCTGTTTTGTTGTGTATTGTTAGAATTCTTTGTTGATTTTTCTAGGTATAGTCAGTAAATTAACGATTGGGAGCTCTGTGGCGTTAATTATCTCTGACTTTATCAAATTTGACTTTATCGTCGTTTTTTTAACTTTTATGATTTTTTGTTGAAGCGAAATACAGAGGAAGTTATTGTAAGTACAGTCATCAAAGTCTCTGTGTACCGAAAAAAATGTCTACTGCATCAAGCGTACGTTTAACCACACCCTATTATTAATTATAAGAATTAATGAATTCAGTTTCTTTTAAACATTCAGTGTACTTTTAATTGCGTTTTAACTTTATGTAGTGTTTTTATAATAATTGAAATTTATCAATGTAAGAGACGAACTAAAATATAAAAAAAAAGAAACAATTGAACAATTAGTTTGAAAACTACGTGACCGTCGTTACAGCGCTTTTAATTTTAACTTCAACGTAATGTGCGCCATTTTCAAATTTAAATAGTTTCTACGTTCTACATTGACTGTTCTCTAAAATTTAATCAGAACTTGTTCGGTCATTTGAAGCAAAGTAATTAAAGTAACAAACCTGACGTCAGGATGGGCATCCAACATTGCTCTCATAAGAGTTGTTCCTGATCTCGGTACTCCGCCAATGAAGATGAGTGGCATGTTGCGGTTGTATTCGTAAGTTTTGTGGTTCGAACCCACAACGTATTTTTCGGGTGCGACCATTGCGGACGGCGGAAGGTTTTCCGTATAACATAGAAGGCCCAAGCGTAAAACTAAGACCCCTATGCAAAGTAGTAACCCTCCACACAGCACCGCACGTCGGGTTCCACCACGGTTAAACCGAAACGTCATGGTTTATTTCACCTCATTTTCAACTGGCCGAAACGATTTGCATGGATTCCTGAAAACAAATATCACAAAATGAATCGATTCGATAAATAGCCAAAAAAAAATTCTACAATACGTTTTCGTTCTACGTAAATGGATAAAAAAAATAAATTGTGAAAAATATCATGTAACGTAAAAAAAGAAAGTCCGTATTGACCAATGACGGCAAAACGGAACTAGTTTCAATCGTTTTATCGTTATTAAATACGTATTGGCCAAAACGGACTCAATGCGAATAATCTTATAACTTATGAAGAAACTAAACTTTTACACTCATTCAATTTCAAAGTTTGATTTAATTTAAACCCCTCAAGCTTTCATAAGTTTAACAAAAAGACTACCAATTTCATACAGTAATTCCACAAATTAGTAATTGCACAAACTCGAAAAATGCATTAAGAGAAAATCACGAGCACCGGTTACAATTTTGTCGAACTTTTTCAGTCTTCAAAATTGAGCTTTTTTATAAGTGAACGGAAGCTAGAAATAATACTACAACACTTGTGTTACTTGGAGTGTTTTCACCATTACGTATATATCCAATTACTTTATTTTACGCGATTCATTTTTGTTGTTTATACAAATAACGCAACGGCATTACTTCGTTTACTTCCGCCCACATATGAAAAATTTCATTAAAACGCGACGTTACGGCTTATATTTACGCTTTTAGCAACTTTAAAACGACCGGGAAAATCGATAATTTGTATTCTTTGTCAGATTTAACAGGCGATATCCGATTAATTTGCATTTTATAAATGTAAACAAAAACAAATTAACAATTTTAACTAAGAACTCTCTAGTGCTAACGAGCTTGAATTACAAAAAGAAAGAAAGAGTTAAGTGCCATAGTAGGTTCTGGCTTTTCTGAACGATATTGAATTACGACAACTAATTTAGTTTGAAATGTGGTAGGATGGACATTAAGATTTTATCAAAGGAAACTACTGCACTAACGCACTTATTGTGTTCTTGGACGCCCTCCAACTCGAAAGATAATGATAATAATGAGTTTACGTAGTTCTTGCACCGTATTCTCTGTAACATAATATAATAGCATATTAGTAAATGAAAATATTTCACTACTATTACTACCACTACTATAATTTAATTTGTAGTCCTTCGGTAAATATTAATCGACTAAGCAACGTCTACTGCTTAAAAACTGTGTGTAAGAAAAGTTTTAATAGTAGAATTGAGAGATTAACCCATTAGTTCCCGTTGTACTCGTATGGGTACAATGAACAAAATGACATAATGCTGACATCTCTTTTTAAATACTGGCATTTCCATCGGTGGCAAGGATCTGCAAAGAAGTGTTATTTGACATTACCGACTGAAAATGTCATTGTCGCGAAGCAGACAGTTATTGGTTTTGATTTTACTACCCAGTGTTATGTTTGAGTAAATATTCCCTGACGCCTCAGAGTAAGTTATTGTTTTTGTTATTATTTGATAAATCACTTGCTTTCATTGTTGACCATTTGCTTTTATAAAACCATAAATACAATTTCTTTTTATGAACTTGACATATTATGATTGTATTAGCACACAATGGCTGTCTAAACTTGCTGTACTTATTTGAGTACAGTGGGCACTAGAACATTTTTACATGTTTTTGGTTCTCTGTCCTAACAATATTTTCTTTTATTATTAGATTCTGGTAACCATCAAAAATGGATTCTGATAATGACGTGCCAATTCCCACATCATCTTTTATGGTAAAAGTATTAAAGATTTTAGCTGACCTGAAAGATATCTGTTCCTCAAATAAAAATTTTCAAACCGATATCGTTATAATACCACCAGATCCTGACAGTCAGATAAACGAAGAGGATATAGATGAGAACCTGATTGAAAAAAAGGAAGTAAGCCATTTTCCTAAAGATATCCCAGGTCAACTTGAAGTACACTATATGGACGAGGATGGGGATACGAGTGATGAAAAAATAAATATATCGTTATTTCTTCTGCGCCAAAATCTACAAAAAGTTTATGGTCAACCTGTACGTAAAAAGGCAAAACCCATGGAACCCAAATGAACTGAAAATATGATTGACATAGCCTTACCTTCTACGCCTGGGGCCGCGCCGCTGATCGGTTGGACATAGTCAAAACAAAACTACAGGATTATAGTCCGATAGAAGTTTTTGAGAAACTATTTGATGATAAAATTGTAGAGCATATTGTACATGAAACAAACCTATATTCCTCGCAAGAGAATAATTATGCTATCTTTGTTTCAAGAGATGATATAAAATTGTTTCTTGCAATTTTGCTATTTACGGGATATTACAAGCTTCTCCGTGAGCGTCTCTATTGGAGCATCGATGAAGACGTTGGGGTGACCTTTATTGCAAATGCCATGTCTAGAAATTTTTTTCACGATAGAAAGAGGTACATTCATCTGCCCAATAATAATAATTTAGACAAAGATGACAAAATGGCAAAAGTGTCCCCTTTGATGAATCTTCTAAATCAAAATTTTTTGCAATAAGGTATCTTTCACAAGAAGCTCTCAATAGATAAAGCGATGGTACGATATTTTGGGCACCATTCTTCAAAGCAATTTATAAAAGGGAAGCCTACTCGTTTTGGCTATAAGGACTGGATGTTGACCAACTTGACAGGATATTGTTATGCGTTTGATACGTATTGCGGTGCCAAAACGTCAAATCAAGATTTACCTTCAAAACTACCTTTAGGATCTAAAGTAGTATTGGACCTCTTAGGAAACAATGCAGTACCTTCAGACCATATTGTCTTCTTTGACAACTACTTTACCAGTTTTGATCTTTTAAAAATGCTTAGAGAAAAATGTCAACGGGCTTCAGGCACTGTCAGAGAAAATAGGACCAAAAAATGTCCACTGACGAACAACAAAGCATTCCAAAAAAAGGAACGTAGTTCTTATGAATACAGATATGATAACGATTCTCAGGTTTTGTTTGTAAAGTAAAAGGATAACAGCGTTGTAACTTGAGGAACAAATTATGACAAATTTCAACCTTTGTCCCGAGTCAAAAGATGGTTAACTGCCGCAAAAGAAAAAGTTGACATTCCTCAACCAGTTTTATTCCAAACTTACAGTCAACATATGGGTGGCGTCGATTTACACGACTAAGCAGTTAGCAATTAGCGGTTCAATATTCGAGATAAAAAATGGTGGTGGTGTCTGTTTACCCATATGGCAAATATGTCTGTTTTCAATTCGTGGAGATTATATCAATTAACTCCTGCAGAAAAAATTGATTTGCTTGGATTACAAAAACAAATTGTTTTGCACTACATAAAAGAAAAGAAAAACCTGCTGCTCCAGTTCTTCAAACGATTAGGCTACACAAAGGTGGTCACTTTCCACGCAAACTGAAAAGGCAATTAAGGTGCACTCACTGTCATTAACGAGCTAGATGGGCTTGTATAAAATGTCAAGTAACAGTTTGTTTGGAACGAAACTGTTTTATAATGTACCATTCTCAGTAGATAAAGCTTTGTTTCGTAAAATAAAAATATTGTGTAAGTGACCAGTGTACTCATTCGAGTACATATCTATATCTATGTTATCTTTAGAATTAGACTATAACTTTTATATATCATTTTGTTAAAATATAGATGTTATTGCAATTACGTGTAATTTGTTCATATTTTCGACAAAAAGTGCCGTAGGATCTAATGGGTTAAACGGATAACTTGGGCTCCAGAAATAATTATGTCAAACATTATACCGTGTGTCCCATGAAAAAGTTGATAGAGGTATTTACTAAATTAAAAATTAACGTATATCTTTTTTCTGGCACAATTCGAACACAATATAGGTAACAATATATTATGTTGAATAGATAAAATCAAACAAATTGATGTGATAATAAAAAATGCTTGGAATATTTATGTCTTTGTGTAGTTGTTATATATTTATATTTTAAAAATGGCAAGTTTTTTATTAATTAATTTATAAATAATACATGAATTTTTAAACAAACTATTATTAACTTAACCTTATAATTGATTTTTTATAAACTATTATAATTAATTTATTGTTTTAGACATACTGCTGAACCTTTATTAAAAAGCAAAACGTTAAAATTATTAATAAATAATTATCAAAACATTTAGCTGAAATATTTCTGCAACCTTATTAAATAGTATTACAGCCGTACTTATACGTATAAATACTAACTAATAGTCTTATTTAACTTTTCCTTGGATTGTTTTTGGTAACCATAGCAAATCGTACGTTAAGTTTCATACTGTTCAAATACACTGCCACACTGTAATTTCTTACATAAGTAAAATGTGTGTCTAACGACATCTCGTGTATAACATGGACACATATGAATAGTATAAAAATAAAAAAACGCCAACAGTTAACTATAACGACTTGTGAGTGTTAAAGTGCATAGCGTTATCAAAACGATAACTTTAAATGCTTGAAACACATGTGTGTCGATAAAGCCAAGTATTTCTTGTACAGTAGCATACACGCAACGAAAGAACACCTGATGCAGCATTTCGCTTTTATGCTACTGTACGCTTACATAAGGGTTGAATTTAGAAAGCCACCCCCCCCCACAAAAAAATTTCAAAATTTTGACGTTTCAACATTAAAGACCTGAGCTAGCACAGGCTAGCACAACTAAAAATAATGTTAGTACACCTTTTATAACAGGGTTATTGAGGTTTGAATCTGGAGCGGGCTAAGGCGACCTCAACCCTTCAACAAAAAATATAGATTTTTTAATGTTTGATGTTTGAACACAAAAGAGAATAGCTAGCACAAGTCACCGCAACATTAAGCAAATTTAAAACTCACTTTTACAAAAAAGTCTCCTATTTAAACATGCTTTGCCACCAACATTCCTTCACTGAATGATCAAACATGAAAAAGTATGATTGTTTTCTATGACAAAAATAGTGTGTCAAAAACATTGCAAATAGCACAAGCAAATTTCGACACGAAGCACGTGGCTACGAGTTAAAAAACTGGAACGGTAATTTTTAACTACGCCGCTCCTTTCGAATTCAGTGTCGGATTGATTAGGCAACTGACCTTGCTATTGGTAAAGAAGTTTTCGTAGTTAAGGTTGATGATGATCGACGTGTGACCTCGAGATCCACCAAGTAATTAAATTGTTTCTTCTAATTAATTAACTATAATGTCGTTATTCGTTAGTAGATGTTTTCTTGAGATTCTACAACGGATTCTAGATGAGTAGTTTGATAAACGCCGTAAGTTGACTTTCATTTCAAAACCCGCAGGTGGCTATATATTCGCCATCTTGTAAATTCTACAATTTTCACCCGGAAGATCAAATCGCTATCCATCGTCCTCGCTGGACGACTCGATCGCAGTGTGCAATTATTCTCTAAGCACTGACGGATGTTCCTCTGAAATTCCTAAAAATTAATTAACACCTGGGGTCACTCCTAAAAGGCTGCTCGTTTTCTTATGACACTTCCGGACCCTACGTGGTAACGTCAACACATCTTTCTGAAGAATTTTTCATCGATGTACAGCTAAATTATTAAAATTTAAGTATTGACCTTTATTATTTGTATTACTATTTTTAAAGTCATTCTCGTGTCTCCACAAGACTTCATCTATTTTACGGTTTAATTCTTTTGCGTCATTAAAAAAACATTCGGATACTGTTTGTAAACTGAAAGGCGTCACAGTTGATGAATCCTCGGTTTTATTTATTTTCTTTAAACGTTGAATTTGTGTTTTGCGTCCAATGCTGAGACTTATTTGCCGCGTCCATACTGGATTTAAATTTTTATAAGACCGGATATTTATCTGTGATAACGTATCACTTATGTTGCTCCTTCGTTAATAGTTTGTCTTCCTGTGTTACATGATACTCGTCAGAATACCTTCTCTTGTCTCTCTTCTACAAGTTTGTGGGTTTTGCATTCCTTAAGATCTACGACTTAAAGGATATCTCACTAGGTCTCTCTAGGTGGCGCTCACTGTCTAATTAGAAACTTTCACAAACGTTCTTCGATACCTTCCTGCGACCCACTCCCCGACAAAGAGCTTTGTGTAGGTTTCTAGGCAATTTCTTAAGTAGTATTTAGTTATTTTATTTAAATATAAATATCGATACAACAAACTTGTACAGAACAAATATTGTGACGGTAATTTCTAAATTACCCGTTCTAAAACATTTGGGGAAAATTTCATTATTAATTAAATGGAAACCGAAGTAAGCCCCATGCCAAATTATTAATAGTGTTGGAGGTTTTATTACTTCATCTACGTCAACTCCCACCGGGTAATGGATAATTCTTCAATAACCAAGAAATAATTGGTCTAATTATGGTTGCCCTAATTGAGAAATAATTATTAATTGATTGAAAACGCGACTATCTGTGATCGAACGTAAAACAACGTAAATTTTGTTCTTTATAACTGATCAATATAATTTGAAAGATCTTTCGAAAACTTAGAATATTGAGCTTGCGCTTTTTGTTCATATCTAGATTTAGTGTCTATTACAAGTATAAAACGTAAAGTTTATAGTTAATATTAATGAAGCTACGCTTATTCATATGATCTCATCTAGATCATATGCTCCCTTCTTTTTTGTTCGCCAACGCCCACTCATAAGCGTATCGTGCAGAAGGTACATCCTTCAATTTAACTTTTTCTTTTAACTAATTATTGTGTATATAACTAGTATCGTGTAGCTGTCTACACGTATGTTGCGTGTATTTTATATCTGTTTATGTGTCTATAATTGGTCTAGTCGTTTTACAAAAATTATATTTCGATAGTTTCACGGTTTACTTTGTGTCTATAGTTCTAGAGCATTTACCTCAGATATATATCGCTAGGTGGCGCCCTATTTAATATTCTTTGCAGTGCGAAAGACTTGACTTACTTACTATCGAACACACCTACGATCCCTCTTCGACTGATAAAGCTGCGGGCCAGGTTGTTCGACACTGTCAGTTAATCTAATTCGTTAACAACAAACCGTAACAAAATGAGCGCTTGAAGCGTCTTCTGTAACGAGTGTATGCTCCTATTTTGGCGTTTTATATCATTTGATCAACATCAAAATTAAATTTTTAAATCTGGTGAATTTTCCGGTGATATATTACTTTCACAATACACTAAATATTACTAATCTACACCAGGACACAACACAGCTCAAGAAACACTTCGTCATCTCGTTGCTTCAATAGGCATTACATTTTATTGTTTCGTTTAAATAAAGACAATCGCGCCTGCGCAGCGCGCATGTTATGTAGCTGTAGGAACAATAGTTATTTGTTTAACTGGGGAGAGAAGTAACAGATTTACTGCCGCGGCTAGTATTTCATTGCCGAAGCAAAGCCGAGACATTGAAACTAGCCAAGGCAGTAAATCTGATTCTCTGCCGTGTGAAACATATAATTTTTCTCCAATTGTTTGTACAGTGTGATTCAAAAATCAAATTAAAATGAAAACTCTTTGATAACGGATACAACTCACAATTTTTAATATTTTTCTAATTGTAAGTTAAAGGTAATAATTAAATCGTATTGTCTAATTATTATTGTCGATTAGACTTTAAATTGTATACCTAATAATATCTACCGAAAAATAAGACATCACTGTTACATTCAATTTGCTTCAATTTTCTTTATCAATTGATTGTCAATGATATAGATGTTGAGTGGATTTCCGCTTAAATCACATTACCATTACCGTTGTTAAGTAAAGTCTGGGTTGCTATGTACTTTTTCTGAATTGTTTAATTGAAAATTGCCATGTTTTATCTGTATATCTTAAGATTAAGTTGTTTAGAGGAGAGATTAATCTGTGTTTAGAGATATTTTCTAAAATAATGGAAAGTGATGAAGAAATCTTAACATCTCCCGAAAGTGAAGAATTGGCAAAAAATGCAGAATATAATTTGTTGCCTACAAAATCCACAAAATTGTATGAAATATGTTATAGAAAATTTATGGATTATCGCACTAACAAGAAAATCGGATCATTTTCAGAAAACGTTTTACTGCCGTATTTTGCAGAATTAGCCAAGAAATTGAAATCTTCGATTTTATGGTCTACATATTCTATGTACTTCAGAAATCACAAATTCAGAAATTTTCGTTGGAAGCTCCAGATAATATACAGGGTGCCCATAATCTATCTCATAACATGGGTAACTTTCTTAATATGCAAAATAGGTAATCGGTTAAATTAGGAAAGTTGGGCAGAATTACAAGCAAAATGTTAAACTTTTTTCAAATTTGACATATGTCTTCAACTTTTTGAAATTTTGTGAAAAACTGAAAACAGTCGATTTTTTAATGTTGTCCTGTTCCACTACTACTTACTTTAGAACTGAACTAAAATGACATCTTATACATATTTTTACGTAGAATTCGATAAAATTACTCAAATGTCATAACCCTCTTGATTTTGGAGATATAACACAAACTTACATTTTTTAAATGACAATCATAGTTGGCTGTGATCTTATTAAATAGCTTTTGTTTTTGCGATTTCATTGATATAAGGTTCGATATACTTTACTCTTGTATTTCTATTTAAATGCCCAAAATTGTGTTGTTGATACCATTAAGGAACAAAATGATTTACAAGTTAGTTAAAACTTGAAACAAAAATTTATAATGACAATATAATACCACAAGTAGGTACTATTAATGGTTTGTAATTATGTTCTATTTCAATAATGTACAAAAGACATAAAAGTTCATATTAAATGTTCGAAATGGCCCCCGTAAAGCCAATATGCACATTTGACATCTTCTAACCATCTCTCTATGCACTTTTTCCAAAACTGCGAGGACGAATTCTTCTAATAATCAACCTAATTCTATCTTTTAATTCTTCTACATTATTGGGTTTTTCTTTGTACACCCTGTCTTTAACGGTTCCCACAAGAAAAAAAAAAAATCGAGAGGTGTGATATCAGGTGTTCTTGCCGGCCAATTAATAGGACCTGAATTACCGATCCAGCTCGGAAAACGTTCGGAAAGATATTCAGAAACAGCTCTAAAATTATGAGCAGGAGCACCATCATGTTGGAAATGAGTAAGATTTTGTACCACATTTAATGGCAGTTCATCTAACATGTCTTCAAGTCATTTTGAAGAAATTCTAAATATCGCCTTCCATTTAAATGGTAATTGTAAAAGAACGGACCAATTATTCTGCTACCGAGGATGCCACACCACACATTTATTGAAAAATATGTTGATCTCGTCTCTCAACAGTAACATGAGGATTGTTCTCAGACCAATAGTTATTATTATGTCCATTAAATACACCGTTATTGGTAAATTTTGCCTCGTCAGTAAATAAAATTCTGCGCGAAAATATGGATCGTTGTCGGTTTCTCTTAAAACCATCGAGCGTAATTTAATCTTCTCTCTGAGTCGGCTGGATACAGAAGTGTTGCCGATATGAAATTTATACGGCTTGAATCGATTTTGTTTTAAAATTAAACGAGCTTTTTCTGTAGAAGTACCACACTCACTTGCAATTTCACGGGTAGATGTTTTTGGTTTATAATTTACATATGCCAAAACTCTTTCTTCGTCTTCTTGATTAAACTTTTGCTTAGCTTTTGGTTTCATAAATGATCCGTATAGTTTTTAAATTATTTTCCAGTTTGGAAAAAGTCTTTATCTGGTTGTCTTCTTTCCATATATCTTTGCAAATACATTTCACTGGCTTTATTACTATTTCTGTTGCTAGCATAATAACAAAAAGCATGTCGTTTCTCTCTTCATTTGAATACATTGTTTATTTTGAGAATTTTATGTTTTAAAATAAATCACCGTGAATAATACAACTTACTTATGTAAATCAAATTATTTAGTTGACGACACAGGCTTTTGTTTCAACAGGTTTTTGTTTGAAGCATTTGTTTCCATAGCCTGCCTGTGTATTATTTTGCAGCTTAATTGTATCAATAAACTACTTTTAGCATTTACAAAAAAATGTAAGAGTAAAGTATATCGAACCTTATATCAATGAAATCGCAAAAACAAAAGCTATTTAATAAGATCACAGCCAACTATGATTGTCATTTAAAAAATGTAAGTTTGTGTTATATCTCGAAAATCAAGAGGGTTATGACATTTTGAGTAATTTTATCGAATTCTACGTAAAAATATGTATAAGATGTCATTTTAGTTCAGTTCTAAAGTAAGTAGTAGTGGAACAGGACAACATTAAAAAATCGACTGTTTTCAGTTTTTCACAAAATTTCAAAAAGTTGAAGACATATGTCAAATTTGAAAAAGTTTAACATTTTGCTTGTAATTCTGCCCAACTTTCCTAATTTAACCGATTACCTATTTTGCATATTAAGAAAGTTACCCATGTTATGAGATAGATTATGGGCACCCTGTTATACCTATATAGAAGGTAAGAATTTAGAAATGATAAATTTTTAATTTAGTATTAAATAAACGATTTTTTTATTTTAGGTTGCTTTAATTTTTGACATAGCGGGAGCATGTAGAAGTAATAAGCTATACCGAATGGAAAAAGCTCAAATTGAAGATATGGGGAAAAATTATTTATAACTCTTCCTGACACGAAGACAAAAAAATTACGCTCATTTATTGTAGTGGAACATTTCAACTTCTACAGAAAATATAAAGATTGTAAACCATCAGACTGGCTACCTACATTTTTTTTAAATACAATAATGGTTAGGCATACAAACAACCGCTTGGTATCCATAAATTTGAAAAAATGCCAGAAGAAATTGCAAAATTTTAAAAATTACCAAACCCACAAGAATTTACTAGGCATTGTTTTCGCAGAAGTTCTGCAACATTGTTGGTGGACTCTGGGGCTGATATAACCACGTTAAAAAGAGATGGTGGTTGGAGATCATCAACAATAGTCGAAGGTTATATTGAAGACTGTATAGCTGCAAAAATGTTAGTAAAAGACTTTTTTCCAATCCCAAAGAACAAAATATCGTCGGTTGTAGCACTAGTTCACAAATAAATAAAAATAATTATACTATGATTACAAAAGGCACAACGGCTTATCAAGCCAGTAAAGTAATGTTGGAAAATTGTTCGCAAATTACTATAAATATTCACAACAATCGTTAATATGTATATGTAGAATTTCATCTACCGTTTTGTTATGTTCTGTTATATATTTTTTTTGATTTAATTATGAATGTTGTTACAGTTAAAATTATAATAAAATTCTGAATTATGTCTTTTTTTTGTAACTATACTTATTTTGAACCAGTAAAAGTCATCGCTAATAACGCGACAATGAATTATTTTTTAAACTAAGAAAAATGCCAACAGTTAACTGTAACGACTTTCACGCGTGTCAATGTTTACACGAGATGTCGCAAGACACACATTTTAATTATTTTTTAACTTATTTTTAACCTGTCCAGAATGTCCCTAATATAGTTAATTTATTATACAGTGACTAAATTTACTAGAGTAACTGTTTGGTTGGATGCAGAGCAAGATTTAAAAAAAAATCATTTTTACTGCCTAGGCAGTAAAAGTGTTACTTCTATGATCAATAAATGTCACTAAAACTGACGTTTCATGTCAATCGGAGAAAAATTTTTTATTTGTATTACAATTTGTAAATTATTATCAGTAACATCATCATTAATTCATCAAATACAAAACAATAAATTTATCTTTACGTTGTTTTAAATATGAAAAGGCATTTTAATGATTTAATTAAATTGCAGATACAGACGGCTTACCAACGCCGTTCCTTTTCAATGCTGAATAAAGAATAGTAATTATTAATCAATTACCGATTTTACTTTTTCTTAGTTTAACTCTTCTTAAATCAACTGATAATTGCGTATAATTAACTGTATGTGTTAAAGTGCAAAGCGCTATCTAAGCGATAGCTTTAATGCTTGTAACACACGTTGCCGATAAAGCCTTTATCGGCAACGTGTGTTATACAATGTTACAGTAGTAAATTTTTTTTTTAAATCGCTGTGCAGCTTTTAAAATGTGTATTTAATTCAAACACTGAAAATTGCCGTCGAAACAGTTTAATAGAAGGTTGTCTATATCGTGACGTCATTCGTCGTATAAATAACTTAAAATAGTAAATTAGTAGTGCTTTACGTTAGTACTTAGTGTTGTTATACAGGTGAAAGTGTTTTTGTGTAGTATCGAGTGTAAGTAAAGTATAAAAAAACACTGTACAAATATGTCCTTCATTGCCAATTTAACTTAACGGCATCCTGTAGTAATCATATAAAGAACAAAAATTCATTTTAAAATAAAAGGTAGCTACCTAATGTGAATTATGTATTACAATGGTATTACTTACGTTGTAGCTTTTACACCTCTACTCTCCGCGGAATTGAATCGTTCGTCATTCTTAATAAAGTCCATCACCTTAAACATTAGTAAAAACGGCAGGTTGTTTGAACAGGCCTTTACAAACTCTTCCGATGTCACACAATTATAAACACCCGCTTTTAATTCCAATAAACACAAAGATGACCACTGAATCTAGCGTAAAACGTAAACAAACCACCATTTATACGAGTATTGACGTCAGACCAATGGGAACGCGTTTAAAGAATGATTTTAAAAAATGGTATTTTGGATATTTTTAAAATGAAAATATTTAATTCTGAGCACATTGTATATTTTTTTGTGGTACTGGAGTTTTCTTTTACGTTTATGACTAAACAATAAAGTATAATTTTCTTAAATATAAATTTAATTAAGCCACCCAATTATGATTCTCTTATTTTTCATAAATGCATTAAAAACCAAAAGTCTAGTTTAAATGTACTAAATCGATACGCGTTTCAATTTGCTCTAAAGCTCGAACACTAAACCTATGTAATAAAGAATAGGTATGTCACTTGAAGCTTTTAAGACTCGTTATATTTTATTACATTCGCCTTTCTCAAGTGACAAAAAATTCCAAGTATTCTTTCTTGATTGTTACCTTTATACTGCAATATACTACAAAATTCTCAGTCATCTATCAGGATTCCTACCGCGATCCTTTTTTTCCTTTTAAGTTAGAGATTTTAACGAGAATTACAGAATTTTAAAGCGATCTCCGAGGAATATATGGAGAAATTCAATTTATATAACAAGAGAAGCTTTCATACCTCCACGTTCTTCTCAATTATCGAATGTCACACTCTGCTACTCGTCGGTTTTAAATTGATCGAAATTCGATATAAATGGCGATCATTTATTGGGTGAATACATAATTATTATTTTAGGTGGGTTTGATAAAAAATAATTAAATCTTTTTCTAAAAGCAATTCGTTCATTTAAATCTAAATCTGAAGCAGTTAGTTGTAAACTTCTTTTATCTCAAATTTGAGTTTGAAATGTCTTTGAAGATTACACGAATTATTTTATGTAACAAGGTTATCTACATAAACTGAAGCTGAATTATAATGAAGCTAGATAATTGACGACATTGTAAAATTACTATAAAAAATAATCTTATCTTGGATAAAGTAATTAAAACAATGTAATATCTATTTCACATAACTAAATCTTTAAAATGTTAGAAACAAATTTTGTTATTTAAGCGTTATTTATGTTAAAATGAGTAATTAATACAAAGTGAAAAAATTGTTTGTGTCGAAAACTTTACTGTGAAACTTAAAATTTGTTTAAATATTTTTTACAATAAGTTTATAACTTTTTAAAAGAAGTTTTCGTTATTTTAGCATCAAAGTGTTTTTTAGTGTTTTGGTTGTTGATACTGTTAAGTTCTCGAGAAAGTTGAACGGGTGCTTAATATTTTAGATGATTGTACAGATTTTTCCTGACAAGTGTTTTCATTTTTCTTATTGATATTTTTTTTAGTTATATCGTTGTCGTTCTCTCAGATGATTGATATCCCTATAGTTGCATCTCGGTTTTCTTGTCTTCAAAGTTCATATTTTGTTGATGATTAATGATTTATCCAAAAAAACCCAATTCGAATGAATGAACCAAAAGGGTGAATTTGAGAGTGTTTATTTTGAATCAAGGCGGGACAGAAACAGCAAAGCAGAAAACATCATATAAGCTATGGTACAAAAAATCTAGTAGCCCAACAGCATCGGTTTAAATTAAATACCAAAATAATAAAAAAACATCAACGATGAAAAACAGATGTCGCACGGGATGTATAATTTTATCGGATGAACATAGCAAAAAAAATTAAACAGCTAAAACAGTTCGCACAAAAATGACATTGTAGGAATAATCGTGGACGATTCGGAAGGTGTCAGGAAAGTCAAATGAAACTGACAAAGATCACGGACACATAGTCAATGTCGTCATAGAAGAAATATTAAGATTAAAATGTACCATTCAAACACAATTAATGTAATTATTCTATGCAAGAAGATTACGATATAATAATAATCCAGTAACATTAATTTTTGATCCAAGAATCGGTCGTAGCAGCATGAAATTTTGCATATTAGTAGTTTTTATGATAAATATTACGGAAAAAATGGTTTATAAAAAAACCGCAAAAGGACGAAACAGCTGGCGGATGATTCTCGATATTTGTTTGCTATTGACTATAATTTATCATTTGAGACTAGTAAAAAATTTCTGGATCATCAAGTCCCTAAGAAAACTGTAATTTACTGATGTCTAATTTCCTACTGTATATTTTCTTGGCATTTCTTTCAGTGGAAATTGAATAAAATCTTCCACAGATTTCTTACAAAAAAAATAAAATATACAATTTCAAGCTTGTGTCACGAGCAACAGATTGGTATTATTGCATTTACCCAAGGTATTCTCAGTTGCCTAACAAAGCTAAAAAATGTAGAATTGATCAAAAAACTCAGTTTTTTTAAAATGAGAAACTATATATGTACAGGGTGTCCTATTTACAATGTAATTGGGGGGTTTCAGGTATTTCGTGAATTGATAGGGAAAAATCGTGGTCAGGACCCTTGGCCCGATTTTTGAGACAAATTCATTGGCCTAAACAGCACTTCAGTATTTCGACTCGTTTGGGAGATACAGAGCGTTTTGCGTTTTATGCCGTTTTCTTTAAGGCTTCATAATTTTTTTGTTTGTAAATGTTATTTATTTTAACCAAAACATTTTTTTGTGCATTTTTTTATATGCAATTTAATAGCGTACTCGAATTTATTCTAGCTTAATTCGTTTTTGAGTTACAGACCAAACATGCATTTTTTTAAATAGAAACCATAGTTAGATATGAATTCATTGATTATAGTTTTTTTTTAGCTTTCTGAAAATATATGGTTTCATATATTTATCTTGGCAAAATAGGAAATTATAAACGATTTTGGAAAATACCTCTTGATCAAGAGTCACCTATGAACGTTTGTTTACTGCGCGCATTTGTTGCTAGTTTTGACACTTCACGCAGTTGTTTCTTATGAATAAATTTTAAGCAAAGCTTAAATCTAATCACATCTATGTATGTTTGGGCCATTTGTTTATAAGAAACAACTGCGTGAAGTCAAAAAACTAGCAACAAATGCGCGCAATAAACAAAAGTTCATAGGGTGACTTTGATCAAGAGGTATTTTTCCAAAAAATCGTTTATAATTCTCTGTATTTGCCGAGATAAATATATGAAACCATATATTTTCAGAAAGCTAAAAAAATCTCTAATCAATGAAGTCATAGCCATTAAATTGCATATATAAAAATGCACAAAAAATGTTTTGGTTAAAATAAAAAATATTCACAATCAAAAAAGTTATGAAGCTTTAAAGAAAACGGCATAAAACGCAAAACACTCTGTATCTCCCAAACGAGTCGAGATATCGAAGTGCTATTTAGACCATTGAATTTGTTTCAAAAATCGGACCAATGGTCCCGACCACGGTTTTTCTCTATCAATTCGCGAAATACCTGAAACTCCCCAATTACATCGAAAATAGGACACACTGTACATGCGCGGTTTTCATTTCAATTATTGAGCACACCCCAGAATAGCGTGCCCCTGTATTAAAAGATCAATAAAATCTGCCCAATTTGCCTTAATTTGTGGCTTAGCCGTGGATCACCCATTATCGCAAAGAATAATTCCTGACGCATGCGCAGTACCTTTCGGAGTCCTGTATAGCACACGCCTTGCCAATCCTCGTGTATATTAATTAATTAATGCAGACTTAGAAATTGTAAAGTGTGCGCTAACGGAATGCGAGGAAACAGCTGTAATTGTAGCAGAAGATATCGACGTCCTCATGCATCTGAGAAGTAATTATTTCCAGATATTGGCCAAAGGAAATAACAAGAAAAGATACTATTGATCTTGAAGTCTCTCTAAAAGTCGTTTTTGCTGGAAAAACCTCAAATTCTTCACGCCTTCACAGGTTGTGATAAAACTTCAACGGTTTTTAAGAAATGGAAAAAAGTCAAATATTTTGAGACAAAATGTGAAAATAGATAGTTTTTGGAGAAAAAGGGCTGTTAAGATTTTCAGAAAACCAAATCAAACACAACAAGAAATGTTTGAAGCAGGTCTATTGTTTTGTTAGCTTTATACAATGCTCCAAGTTCAGAAATAGATATTGACAATTATCGTTACATATAATCCACCAAGGTTGTGTTGAAACGGCATGCAGTCAACTTGGCCACTTTGCCACCAACATCTGATGCAACTAGACAGCATTTTTACAGAGCATAATTTCAGGTTCAACAGTGGTTATCCAATGATTCATTGACCCATGAAGATTTGGGGTGATCCAGCAAAAACATTCTTGTATCAACCAAGACAATGCAGCAGCCTGCCAGAAACAATCTTAAAAATATTTTTTTCCCAATGACGACAGGGCGTGTTGGCAAAGCTTGCTCGTGTCTCAAAAGTGGTTTAGCATGAACTGCTCTGTGTAAATCTTGCAACTCTGATTTCTGCAAGAATTACAATGTGCTTATTGATGACGATTCTGATGAAAATTGTGATCCTGATAGAAACTTGATTGATAACCCAGAGGATGTTGAGACAGAAGAAGAAGATATTTGAATTCGTCCTAATATTTTTATATTAAAATCTACCATACACCTTATGTATATTTTTCTGTTTTTCCAATGTACTTTTAATTGTAATACAATTTCTTCTCATCTTAATGACAGCGCTTCAAAAGGCACTATGAATAAAATATGTATAGTAAGGAAATGTTATTTTCAAATTGCTTACCTTTTTGACATATTATTTTCGATTGGGATCTTCATAACCCTAGTATGATCATCAATAAGTAACTAAGTCGGAACATTTTTTCGCAGTTTCAAAATAATCATTTTCAGCTCGAAAAAGTATGATTTTCTCGGAAAAATAAATTCCTAACCTAACCTAATCTAACTTCATGTACCGCATTTAAAATATTCTAGAATTATTTCATTTAAATTAGGATCAATTAGTTCCAAAATTCATAAAACTACATTTCAAATTTTTTTTGGTTTGGTCGACGATTTTTCTGTAAACAATTTTTTTATTATTCTAGATGGTATCAAGAATCTATATGCCAAATTTCATGCTGCTACAACTGATTTTTGGCTTTGAGGTAAACAAAACAAAACCAGA
The DNA here is from genome assembly GCA_030710515.1 of Abscondita cerata. Lineage (NCBI taxonomy): Eukaryota > Metazoa > Arthropoda > Insecta > Coleoptera > Lampyridae > Abscondita > Abscondita cerata. The sequence continues at coordinate 202,530 of JALBCR010001286.1, forward strand.
TATCTACTTCAATTAAACGATAGAAAGCATGATTTGTTAGTCGTGATTTCGTACAAGAAGGTATCTACTGACAAGAAACTTTTGGTCAAGTACAAATATCTTGCTGGCATGTGATATTAGAGATATTGTTCTGTAATTTTGGCAGTTTCGTGTTGTTCCTTTTTTATGAATGAGTATAAAAGCAAAATTCGTCCAATCCTTAGACTATCGTCCCGTTAGCCAAATTTTGTTGCAGATGCCATGTATAATTTATGTATCCTCATTGCCCATGGATTTTATCAATTCAGCTGAAACATCGTCTGTTCCCGGTGCTTCATTTGCCTTGAGATATTTTAAGGCTTCTTCTACTCCGTTAAATAGTATATGTGGTTCAAATTAGTATCCTGATCCTCATCTGTAACTTCTGTTTCTTTTTCTTCATATAGTTCATCACAGTATTGCTTCCATCGTTCTAATATATCTTTATCTTTCAATAGAATATTTCCGTGTTTATCCTCTATCGAAGTCGTCTTGGGATTAATTTTTCGAGTCAGTTCTCGAATTTTCCTGTGTAGATCACGTGTTTCGTTGGAATTATAATGTGCTTAAATTTCGGAACAGATTTTCTTTATGTAGTTATTTTTGTCCTGTCTACATTGTCTTTAGATCTTTAGCGGTTTGTGTTGTTAGACCTTTCCTTTTTAGTTCGTTTCGCTCTTCAACGATTTCAATAGTAAGTTGTGCAATCCATATTTTATTTGGACGAATGGAGTTAGTATCTTTTTGTTGGATCGTGTCCCTGGTTTCTTTGATGTTTTTCATTCTTAATCTAAACTGCATTACTAAAAGTTGGTGATTAGAGTCACATTCGGCGCCGGAAAAAGTTTTGCAGTTCAAAATAGAAGATTTCCAACGCAATCTGACCATGATGTAGTCAATTTGGTTTCTGTATCTGTCACCATGTATATATTCTTCTAACATGGTGTTGGAACAGTGAGTTAGCGAGAGTTAAGTTATGTTCGTAGCAGAACTGGAGTACTCGTTCTCCCCGTTCATTTCTGACACCTATAGAAAATCGTCCAATTACATCTTTGAGTTGATGGTCTGTCGAGTGTCCTACTTTTGCATTCATGTTTCCCTGTACGACAAAGGCTTCACTTCGTGGGAGATCGTTTATGGTATTATTTCTTCGTAGAGTGACTCTAATTCTTCTTTTGTTAATTCGGATGTTGGAGCAAATATTTTGATAAGACTAATGTTAACTGGATGTGCGCTTACTTTAAGTATGATGATTCTATCATTGATAGTTTTGTATGCTAAATCAGCCTTGGTAACTGGTTTAGATATTAAGAACGCTACTCATTTCCAGCTGTCATGGCCTGCGTAATCCATAACATTTCCTGATGTTGTAGTGAAATGACCAGTTCCTTTCCAGTGGGTTTCGGACAATCCCAGAATGTCTAATTTATGGGAATGTATTTCACTTTTTACAATATGTAGTTTTCCAGCTTTGAGGAAGCTTTGGACATTCCATGTAGCTATCCGTATTTCGTTGCGTAAGTTGATTGCATTCTGAGTTGCAGCATTCAAGGCAGTTCTTCACAGAGGTCCGATTGGAAAGCTATTTACATTGAATGTAACCATAATGTTCTCCTGGGAATTATAATGAAGGTGGGTTCCCGTTACCTTCCTTCATGGATTTGGGATTAGGGAGGAGGGGGGTTATCATCAAATTTAATAAAATGTAGGATGGGACATGATTGTTTCCAAGAAGAGGGAACGTGGGAGCTAGCGAAGCCAGGGTCGCTATTGCCCTGAAATAGGTCTGTCTTTCATCAGGATCATGAAAGAGTACCTACACGCTACCTAAAGTCAAGTCGCAGTAAAGACTTGACTAGGTGATTTTGAGATGCCATAAACAACTTCCATTCAATTTTCGTGTAGAATAAACCGTATTAACTAATTCTGCTATCAAAACCTCACTCATTATTACTAAAATTCAAGAAACAATAAAATTGTGATAGATTGGACAATTACTAACACAACCGTGACAACAACAAACTTTTGACGATCGCGTTTTTGGTGGACAATTTTATGTAACAAAATGGTAGAGAATTTAATTCTACATCAATCTATACAGGGTGTTCCATTTGATTTTCGATTACAAAGTTTGACATCTTTTTTTCTCATACTCTGTATAACAAATGTCAACTTTTAAATCATGGACAGTTAGAGTCGTTACCGCCATAAATGTGAATAAAATTTGAAATTGATATTTCAAATTATAACCTAACGCTCATATTGGCCCAATCAAATGTTTAAAAATCGATATCTCAAAAAGCATCATTTTTTAAGTAAGACTTGTAAGCATAAAGTCACCATAGTTTTTCACGTAAATTCAGAATAAAAAATGAAAAATATATGTTTCCACTTAAAATTTGAAAGTTGGTCAAATGTTCAATAAAAGTAAGACACTCTGTATAATTAAAACTATTTTTAAATTGTAGCCAATGAAGGAACATAAAAAAATGATCAAACATGATTTTGAAAAAATATACTTTTTAAAAGCAATATCAAAGAGCCGCGTACTACATGAACAGGATGGTACACAAAGCACAAATGCGGAAAAAAGTTCAATCGTATTTAATTAATTTGAAATAAAATCGCAGCGCGAATACAATATTACTTGAACGAGAGATTATTTTCATGTACAAATGCATTTCAGGTTCAAATTACGACTTAAAAATAACACTATAAAAATTTTAGTTTCGTATTTGAACAAATTAAAATAATTTGACGCATTCAATACCACTTGTAAGCCAAGACGTGTTTCTTTTGTGCGATATTCCCCATTGAAAAGCAAAACAAAGCCACTTCAATGTAAAGTTCAATTCGAGGGAATATTCATTTCAGCGTCAAAACGTACACAGCACAAGTACAATTCCAATACAATTTAAGTGAAATGTTCTATTCTATTAACTGAAATGTAATAATAATAATGATGAACACTATACACCGGAACATCAACTCTCGTGAGAGAAAAGCAAAGAGAATTTAGTTCAAGATGTGACACGCTAAACTTAATAACGTACTTTTATGCATTTCTCGCAAAGACCTAATCTAATTATTATGTAAATTCAAAGAGCTATCACAAAAATTATTCTCAAACAAAGTATTAATTTAAATATAAAATTGTAAGTCTAACGTCGCAATCTTGTTTATACAAACAAAATTTCAAAATGATTGAAATCTTTATAACAACTAAACCAGTTTGGCGGTTTGCAATTACTTTCTTCAAATGTAGATATAAATTCAAATTGTAGATTAATTTGGATGATTTTATTGTCGTCAATTGTAAGAAAATCGCTTGAAAGCCGTTATTTTCAGTTATTATAAATCTACAATTCGTTCGCTAATATTAATTTACAAAACCGTTGCAGACAGAAATAGTATACAAAACGACAAAATATTCCATTCAAGAAAGATAATTTTATTATTACGTGTCCAACATTGTACTTCTCGTAAATTCATTAACATTTATTTAGTATTTGACAAGAAGATTGAAAAAAGGAGGAAGTGTTTGCACTTGCAGAGAATACAAATGATACTAAGTGTTTTCGTATTCCTACTGATTAGAACATATGAGTTGATTGTCTCCTAATTGCTAAAATGTCAGCAATGTAATTTAAACAAACGTACATAGTACAGGGTATTGCGGTAACCGTTCACGTAGCATTAGGGTAACTTTTGAGACAGCGAAAACGGGTATCCTATAGGTAAAAATTCTTTTAATTTTAGTTTTAGCGAAAAATGTCGTTCTTGATGAAAAGTTTTGCTTGTTCTGAAACCCCATAAAATAAAATAAAATTCAAACAATTATAGTAACTATCAAAAATAACAATACAGAGTAATCATGTAAGAAAAACTAACAGTAACAGTATACAAAGAATATCTATTCAATATATCCTCCTCCATCTTTAAAATATCTCTCAATTTTCTTCTAAATTCTTTATAAGCGTTTCGTAGCATTTCTGAGGTAATTTCATTTACGGCATAAATTATTTCTCGTTTCAAATAATCAATATTATGGTTTTCATAAAACTGACTATGAAATGATTTTGATTTTGAAAAACTTTATTTTATTTTACGGGGTTTCAGAACAAGCAAAACTTTTTATCAAGAATGACACTTTTCTCTAAAACTAAAATTTAAAAAAATTTCACCTATAGCATACTCCATCGGTGGACACAGTGTATTACACAATATTTGTGTATTACTTACTATTTCAAAGGATAGGAACACCAACTGCAGCGTCTATTTAACCAACAGAAAAACACCAAAAACTGCACAAAGAAACACGTGTCCGAGTCAAGTTTTTGGTGCAGTTTTTGGTGTTTTTCTGTTGGTTACTTAATATTTGATTATTTTTATATAATCGCAATATTTGAAAACGACAGGTTGTAGATATTTGTATGACGGATATAAAATTACAGTTTTGACTGTAGTAATTTAAAATTTTACGCCCCTCATTGGTCCACACCTACCACGTATTGTATAAGTTTTAAGCCGTTTTAATCCCTTTAGTATCAAACCAATAAGAACAAAGAACGAACGAATAAACATTCTTATGCCTTTCCATTTTTAGATTTAAACACATATTGTTTTAATTTCTATTTCAAATTATATATATAATTGTAATTGTTATTAATTATTATGTTACTCATGTTCCTCTAATTATTTTCTTTGAGAATATTAATAGAGGTAAATGCATGCCCCCTTGTAAACATAATTGCATCGCGTGAAAGGATAAGTGAGCATAGGGACCTTTAAGAGAAAGCAAATCAACGATATCAACTTTACATGAGATTGTAAAAACCATAGAGGGAGCACATGAGTCAACAAAGGAAATAGCCCTATCAGTCTTTATGGACATAGAAGGCGCGTTTGACAACGCCGCCTATGACTCAATGACCCAGTCTCTCAGGAAAAGAGAGATTCACGACTTTATCATTCAATGGATAACCAACATGTTAATGGGCAGAGAGGTAGCCACCAGCATTGGTAGTGCCAACCATGTGGTAGCCACTACAAGAGGTTACCCCAAGGAGAAGTATTATCCCCACTACTGTGGTCGCTAGTAGAGGATGAAATACTGAATGACCTAAGTAGAGAGGGGTATAACGTTCTTGGTTATGCTGATGACATAAACATAACGGTGAGGAGCAAGCATGACTGGATTATTTGGCAGAGAATGTAAAATGCCATTAACACGCAATTGGTGTCTAAAGAGGGCATAAACATAAACCCGAATAAAAGCACAATTGTAGCTTTTACTAAACGGAGGAATTTAAATATTCCAAGTATTCAATTAAATGGAATCACCATTCCCCTCTCTAAGGAGGTAAAATACCTAGGGGTGACACGAGACCAAAAATTAACGTGGGAGAGTCACCTGACAAACATTACCAACAAAACCATAAAAACTTCATGGTCATGCCGCCAAATAGTTGGCAAAACGTCAGGTTTAAACCCCAGGGCAACTAACTGGATCTACAAGCAGGTAGTCAAACCTGGAGTCTTTTATGCATCCGCAATTTGGTGGAGAAAAGTAGACCAAAGTACTTCGCAAGCAAAGCTGACAAAGGTGTAAAGACTTGCATGTCTGCTCATCATAGATGCCATAAAATCTACACCTACAGCCGCGATGGAGACCCTTCTCAGTCTGGATCCTCTACCGGTGGCAATTAAAGAGGGAGCTATAAAGCAAATCCTCAAATTACTTGAGGTATACCATTTTAAATAAGACAACCTCAAAGGTCATCTAGGAATCCTTAGAACCACTCCTTTACTAGACATGGGTGCAGTAAGCGACCAGATGAACCCTAAAATGATCTTTGATCATATATACAATGTCCGATTCCTCACTAGGGAAGACTGGACTGGAGACACGGACTGCGTGCCGGGATCTTCTCAAAAATGGTTTACAGAAGGATCCAAAATGGAAAATGGTGTGGGGGCAGAAGTGGTAGGACCAAGGTTTAAAAGACACGAGTCCCTCAGTGCTGACGATACCATTTTTCAAACAGAAGTACACGCCATCCACATGGTAGCAGAACATCTTCTCACCAAAAACCGATACGAACAGCACATAAGCATCATGTCGGACAGTCAAGCGGTATTAAAAGCACTACAAAGTAATAGATTGAGATCACACATGCTGCACGAGTGCCATCAGGCCCTAAATCAACTGGCGGACAAGAACAAAGTTGAACTTGTCTGGGTGCCAGGGCATGAGGGAATAGAAGACAATGAGGAAGCAGATCAGCAAGCAAAGCTAGGGGCAGCAAAACCTTTTATAGGGCCATCTCCTATGTACGGCTTTAGCCAGAGGGATTATCAGGGGGTTATTACCAACTGGGCCAACAAACAAGTCAACAGAACCTGGAGTAATTTGCCAGGTCTCAAACATTCTAAAATTTCTTACCCTAATCAAAAGAAGAGGAAGGAAGTGTTAAACTTACCCACAAGAGAGTTAAACCTACTCTGTGGTATACTAACAGGACACATCCATTGCAGGTATCACTTGAAAACGATGGGAGTGGTGAAAGAGGTTCCTTCCATGGCACTCACCCCATTCCTACTAATAATAATAATAATGTATTCCGATAGTAATGGATAAAAATTATTACATCTTGTTTGTTGGCAAAAGACATCCTATATAGTCTATTCATTTTACACGGCCGATATACCGTGAGGTTTATGAGACTTTAATCTCAGGCCCCGAGCACAAAAAAGCATACAAGTTATTTTTTTCCTAAAAGACGGACAATTCATTGCATTACTGATTTTTGTGTATTTGTGTTCTCAACGTTTTTGTCAAAACACAACCATTATTACTAGCTGCAAGGACAAATAAGTATTACAGGAAAATCTTTTCGTAATTTTATTTTATATTCTGATGTAGATTCATCGAACGGAACTATAAAGATATAAACATTTTTAATAGTTTTATGGTGCCTAAACCTCAAAGGTGTTATATAGATTCCATTCTCCCCAAAATAATTAACCTTCGCATATGCCGAAATATGAAAATACGAGGTTCTGATTATATTGTAAAAAAAGGAAAAGAAGGTATGACAAAACAGATAAAGTAATATGTACAGTGTTATTAATTTATTATAAACTGGTGTAAAAGTAACTAAAATAATTATTTCATTTAATGATGTAGTCTTTGTTTTCTATTTTTTTCTCGTTAATTCTAACAAATTTGTTCAAAATACTATAAATACGATACTATACTATAAATACCTATAACTTAAGCGGAAATTATAGATCTGAGCCTTAACGTTTTAAAAAAGTCATAAAAAATAAATCAAAAACAATTTTATTGACATTGACAAATTACTAGGGATGAAAATTTCAAAATATTCACAATTGGTCGGCGTTATATAAAAAAAAGTTATGGAAAAAGAAGAACCATTTTATAGCGAATTCGCCAAAAATTAATAAAATATCTGTTTATCAACTATTCAATATTGAGTTAAATTTTACTAGTTTATTTCTGGGCTTAACTATTTCTAACAATCAAGTGACGTCATTTCGGTGTTAGAATGTGCTTAATGTAAACGAAAAGAAGAAAGCGATTGCTGAGTAATAATTTTAAAAAGAAGAAAAAAATATTTTTAGGAAGAAAAATTCTTGAAGGGTACAAATATTAAAACGACCATGATTTAATACATAAATTAAATATTATATTATTTAAATCGCTATTTAAATACTTGAAGAGTGTTTATTTATCCTCACCTCCACTAAAGGAATCAACATCGATATCATCCTAAAACCTTAATTGGAGGAATTAAATATTTTTAAATTCTATTATTTTGATGTAACTTATTGACCAGAGTAGTAGGTTTTGTTACATATCCGAGGGTATTTGAAACCGACCCAAAAAACTTGTTTTTACGCGTCAAACTTGCGTTTGCCTGGGGCACAGAGTAAAGATATTATCCAGAGGAACAACTCTCGTGGAAGAGGAAAGTACGCGCATCCCATCTCGCGCATTGGTAATCGCCATGTTCTCAGACTAGATCAGACGCGCCATATTTGAATTAGAAATCGTTTCTTGAACAAGAAATTATACAATTTTTGGATCAGTCTAAATTGTGAAGAATATTGATTTGTTCAAAGTATTTCTGTTTGATACTGACACTATTTTTGGAACAATAATTGGTGTGAAATTCTGCGCATTTATAAGTAAAATATTTGAAAGTACCACACACATCTCTAACGAAAACATAGCATATGTACTATGCGTCTGTAAATTTTACAAAAATAAAGTTAAACGCACAGATTAAGCATTGGTTAACCAAAGAACCAATACGTGTGTTTAGATTTTGTCATAAAACATAAAACCTGCTCTATTTTTGAGACAATTTTTAACACAGTTTGCCTGAGTTAGTACAGCTTAGGTGGGTATATTCAATTTTTGTAATGGAAAATTACATCATTGTTTGTTTTCGGTTAAAAACAAACATTATTACAATAAACAGCTGCGAAGTTTAGCATTAAACGATCCCAGAGCCTAAAGACATTAATTTCATCAATAACACAGGCGGATGTACAGCAAAAATTTTTAGGACCTTACACAATGTATTCCAACGAACGTAAGAAGGTGTTAACCACACTGCATAGCGGAACTAGTGAAGAAGAGGTACGCAAAATTTACAGTGTTTCAAGCATATAAATTTTTTAAACGAGTTATTAGAAATTCGATCGCGTAGGTAATCTTTTGCTACACGTAGTACTGAACAGTGGGGAAACTCACAACAAGATATATTGACCGTAGATAGACGTGCCTTTGGTAACTAAAAACCTCAAATTAGTTGTATGTAAACTTATATTTTCAATATTATTAGAGAATACGAAACCAGGATGATGGTTCACTGTTAAGATCACCTGATTCTATAATACGTGGAGAACACTCGTCAACATCATGTGGTACACCTAGAAGTAGGTCAACTAACAAACATTCTTCTGTAACTGTCGAAGTTCCTGTCGAAAGAAAAAAAAACAAGAAAAGAGATTCCAAAAATTTAGAAAAAAGCCGAAGACTTGTTGCAACTCAGCTCAAAAAATTGAGGTGTAATATTCTATTCGTGGAATTCACCGGAATGGTCTTCAAAAAAATAATTTTAAGTTTTACAATACCTAATTCAATTTTTAACTTTCGTGCATTAATTACTTCTAAATACATTAATAATAAGTACATACTTGTTTATATTTATTAGATAATCATACATAACAAAAAAGAACAATTCCAGAGTCTGTAATAATTATAAAATGCCAATTGCTCTATTTTGTCACTCTACACTGCCATCAGGCGAATTAAAGTAATTACAAAAAATTGTTCCAATGTGAGTTGCATTATTAGTTCAGCGACTTCCACCTTGTTGTGCCATTTTTGTTAATGAGATTTAGTTCCAATAGAACAATGCTGTGTGTTCCTTAATAGTTGTAATGTAATAATTGTAATAAAATGACCTAGCACTATACCAATGCATATTGGAAGATTCCATGTTTCAAATTCCTTTGCAATGTTCTTCCATTCATGAGTACTTGCTGGCATGTTAATAAAAATTCAATAGTAGACACTCACAATTTGTACTAAAACCTACACAAGGACATTAATCAATTTCTTAGCTAAATGTACTCGGGCATCAGGGTTTCTATAATGCTCTTACAAGCATTCGGTACAATCACTCGTTAGAATTAAAATCTCTAAATACGATCCTAAACTTCTAACTTCAAACATGCCGTTCTCTTGCAAAGAGCAAATGCGCCAACGTTGAGTTGTTCCTCTGATAGTATTTATTACTCTGTGACCCGAAGGTACTAAATAAATATTCAGATTTTGCTTAAATTTTCAGACACATTTCCAGTCCAGGACATTACTTGTGGTAATTTGAATTCCATTTTGTCGTTCTTTCTTATTTTTTTTTCTTGCAAGTTTAATATCTTAACAAGTTTTCTTTGGAATTTAACCTCACTTTCCTATTTTTGGTTTTATCTGTTAATTTCTTCCTTTACGACTCGTTTTTAATTTCGCAGCGACATGTTTATCATTGTTGTTAATTTAATAATGATAAGTTTAACAGATACTTGTTTTTATATATTTATTCACTAATGTACATACAAACTATGACCATTATGCTATGACATATACTATATATGGCTCTTGTAAGCACAAGGTATATGTGGTTGCATATCCATCTACAAACAAATACGATCCTGAATTTCTAGTCTTTCAACATGGCTGCCATTGTCTTACAAAGATCAAACGCGCCGAGGTTGAGTTGCTCCTCTGATAGTATTATTACTCTGTGCCTGGGGATTAAATTTTAAGGTGGTCATTAGGTATAAGGAATATTTTTCTACAACAATGTCATCTGTTGAAAAACGATTGTCCTTACCAAGTATCCAACGGTCTTAACAAAATAAGATTCAAATACCGATTCTGCAGAGTTTAGTGGAATTAGGTAATATTTATAGAAATTGAGCGGGTTGTTTTATAAATGGCGTCCATGTAAAAATTCTATTACACAACTAAAGGTGCGTTACAACTGAATTGAACAACTCTAATAGATCTGAGTATTTTACCTCATCTGAATAACGAATGCATTTCCGCTACTATCCCAACAACTATATCCGCTTTTCGGGTTTGGCGAGGACTTGGTGTAATCCGGGAAAAAACTCTGTAAAATATCTCGCTTCTTCTGTAAGTGAGTCGTTACAAAATACCGTATAGCAAACTGAGTCACCGTGAAGTGAACTGTAGCAATTAGGGATTCGTACATAAAAAAGGTAGCTTTATTTTTGGTTATTTCTCAATCGTGTTGAGCCTTCCAGAGGAGTGTAAGAGGGATTTCAAGTAAACATCATAGTTGTTGTTAAACTCATTTAACATTTGTTCGTCCAAGAATTATAGTGTGTCTTTTATCTATTTATTATAAAAATTTTAATAATTGAGGAGTTCATTGTTTTTGAATTCATTAAATTCCTCTTATACTCCTCTAGAAGGCTCAACACCGTTTAGAAATAACTAAAAACAGTATAATAATAGGTAGTTCCAATCAATCAAAAAGGAACTTTATTTGTATTCCCGCTTTTTGTGCTTGGTGTCGATTTAGTATCGTTGGGGAAAACGGGAGATAAAAGATCTCACTTCTTTTTTAAGTGAGTCGTTAACAAAGAACGGAGCTATTCGAAACTGCCTCACTATAACGAACTGAAACAATCTGAGATTCGTGCATAAAATCACGTAGCTTAAATGACAATTTTGACTTTTAAGTTTAAAATCGATATAAAAATAGGCTTAAGCTTGAATGACATTATACTATTTTTGTCTACAAAATTTGAAACACTAGACGCACTTGAACAAACTTAGATAATGTAATTCAGAAAAAGTTTTCAATTTGAAACTAGTTTATAAACTAAGTTCGGACCTATTTTCTTTCCAAGTTTCACTACTTGACTTGCGCATTGACACTAATTTTAGCGATACCAACGTCTGTCATATTATTGTCATATCGAAATTTACATATTTTAATATAATGATCTGTAAAAATGGGAAGTGAACATCAGATATAACAAAACTCAAATTACATTGTATGAATTGCAACCAGTTTTATATAATAATAATAATAACAACCCTTTATTGCATAGAAACATACAATCGCAGGGCGAAGTTCAGATGGCAGCCAGATATACTGCCCTTGTTCTACCACTTAAACCCTGACAAAAAAAGAAAACTCTATAAAGAAAAAGAGAAATGACAACTAAATTATTTGTCTATGTCTACAATAGTTCAGTTTACTGTTATAAAGAAACGCAATACATAATGATATTGTAGGTGTACATATTGAGATAATTAAAAATAAGATGATTAAAAATCAGATAATTAAAAATGATTATAACATTTGATGTCTACTAAGCCAATCTTTAAGTTTTATTTTAAATTGATGAATTTCACGGTTTTGAACGTTTACTGGTAACTGAGAATGGATCTTATATGCTACCCAAGAAATAGATCTCTCGTACAGTGTAAGACGATGAGAGGGAGGAGTAAGGCCACCTTTAGATCTTAAGTTTAATTGGTGTACATCAGTACGAAATTTCAGCTTTTCATAAAAGATATGGTGGACATTTTAGTAATATCACTTTCTGAAGCAAGCAGGCAGTAAGTAAAAAAAAAACGATTTTTCATGTTTAACCATTTAATCTCTGCCAGTTTGTGTGATATGTGCCCATATTTTTTAATGTTGTATATAAATCGCAGATACGCATTTTGTACTTTTGAATTTTATATAAGTAATAATTGTCAAGGCAATTTAAGTGTTAAAGAGCAATAGCGGCGTTTAAAAATTGATTGTATTGTACGTTTGTGTTGTATGATAAAATCATTCGTTGTCAACACGTTGTGTGTAACGCACGAAATAATTTTGTTTTCAATTGTTGTCAATTATACCAAACCATTTTGAGTTGATTATTAAATATAATTTACAGTCCACTAGTGCAATTATTTTATAAATTTATACCATTTTTTGTGGTCACTTGAACCGGATTAATTGGAGAATTGCGTTGGCGGTAAGCGGTGCGGTCGGAAGACATCAATTAAATATTATCAACAGCAGATCCACATCATAAAGAAAACATCAGAAGCGTCGTTTTGGGTGCGACATAACACAAGATAGCAGTTGGAACACGCGGGCAAGATACAGATAAGTCTTTCTTTGCTTTATAAATTCCCAATCTATCACCTGCATTTTGTTCCTATCGTTCCGTTGCACGTTATAATTGTGACAGAAGCTTGAAATTTGCGGTTAAGGGGTACAACTGATTGTTAATTGGGTTGATTTATTACGCGATCACGGCGGAACTGGCTGAAGCGGCAAAAAACCGCGCAACTTTAAAGGGTTCGTTAACCAGATTTTCAAACTTTTTAGCAAATTTTAAATCTGATGATAAAATAATCACTTTTAAAAACTCGCCTCAACGAAGCTCGCGGCATATTAACTAAATTTGACGATATTCAGACGGAAATTGAGAGTCTAGATTATAAGGGTTGATGGTGAATCGGATCGTGCGCAAATTTGAAGACGATTATTATGCAATAATTTCTGAAGCGGAGGAAATTATTGAATTGCGGTCGCGGACAATAAAATCAGAAACACTAAATCGTAGTACGTTTTTTGATAGTAATGAAAGAAAATTAAACTACCTCCAATCTCCACAACTACTTTTGACGGTAGCATCAGCAGTGGCCGAGGTTTAGAGATAGTTTTAAGGCTCTGATACATGAAAATGCATCATTGACTAACGTGCAAAGGTTCTTATATTTGCAATCTTCCTTGAGCGCTAATGCAGCTGCTACGATAAGCGGAATAGAAATAACTGATACGGCATATGACGCGGCGTGGAAAACACTTTTTGATAGATTTGAAAATAAAAATTAATAGTAAATGAGCATATAAAATCGTTATTAGAGGTACCTAACAGTACGAAGGAAAATGCAAATCAATTACGCGCATTAGCGGACAAGTATTTTAAACATACGCGTGCATTAAAATCGTTAAAATTGATACGGAGAACTGGGGAATTTTGTTGATATATATCGTGGTTTCTAAACTCGACGTTAACAGTAAAAAACTATGGGAAACAGAAACAAACCAAAAAGTGAATTTACCTACGGTTGCGGATTTTGAAAACTTTTTGAACGAGCGGTGCAATTTATTAGAAGCGGTGTCCGCCAATATTAAATCAAATCATTCTCCCTCCTTACCAAAAGGGTGGGTTAGCGCTCACGTAGTGACGAATGCACCAAGTGCTCATTGGTGTACGGGAGGGCATCCAATATATCATTGGCTCAAAATTCACTTTTTGGGATTCACTCCACCAAAAACGCCACGAAGAAGTCGGGAAACCGCGTTTGTGCTATAATTGCTGTATCACCAAATCAAACTCAGTTAGGGATTGTAAAGGTAGAACATGTGAAGTAAATGCAATAATAAGCACAATTACTTATTGCACTTTGAAACGGTTCGCAAACCGCGATGAAAACTTAGATTCAAGCGGAGAGGTACAGTCAGTTAATGTTGGGGTAATTAATGTAGAATAAAAACAAGACAGTATTAACGAAGGGGGGCGCTCACCCATGTAAGTCAGATAGATCAATGAACAGTCGTCAAATTACGTTATTAGCCACAGCAAATGTTGGCGTGTATACAAATGTACGTAAGCACCAGGCCAGATGTTTGGTAAAGCGACAGTGGTAGCCCAATTTCACTAATAACAAAAAAATTTGCGCAGAACTAATAAGTTTGCCCTTTAAATAATTTAACTAATCCTTTGCAAGTATTTGGACATAAACAAAAATTCATCTTTGTTAACGGAATCGATTGTGGCTGACGCTTTACTCGAACCACAACGAGCGCATAAAGCAACTTCTACATTTTTTAATCGATAAAATCACGGAAAATTTGCCTACTTCTTCATTTAGAGTTAATAACATGCCCAATGGCATTTGTTTAGCAGATGATGAATTTAATGTTTGTAAAGAGATAGATATCGCTTTTTGGTGCGCAAATTTTTACGAATTGTTATTGCGGGTATGATACGACATGAAAATTTTATTTTAAAGGAAACTTTATTAGGTTGGATAGCGATAAACAAGGCAAACAACAATGACATTGAAGATATGCAAACGTGCTATCTTCCTGAGGGACAAATCCTTTCAGATGAGGAACATCAAGAGGCGGAACAAAAATCTGTAAATAGCACTAAACGCGGTTCGGATGGTGAAATTTATAGTTGAATATCCTACAAATCAAAAACATTAGTCGGGTTAAATAGCTGTTTTCACAATTCGTTAAAACAATTCTTAAATTTAGAGCGGCGATTGGTAAGCGACCCTAAGCTCAAGGAGGAATATGTGTCATTTATGGCGGAATATTTGTCACTAAACCATGGATGCGGAAGGTCGATGAAATTCGTACTACGGAGCACAACAATTATGCGGTATACGGACATTATTATATTCCTCATCACCCTGTTGTTGAAATCGGACTCTAGCACAACCAAACTTCGGGTTGTGTTTAACGGAAGCGCTTAGAGACATGTTCAATGGAATCATCTTTAAACGATTGCTTGTTAAACGGTTCGGTATTGCAGAGTGAATTATTTAGCGTTCTTTTGCGATTTCGATCTTTGCACAAAATTGCGGTTACAGCGGATTGCGCCAAAATGTTTAGGCAAATTTGGGTAGCAGCGCCACAACAAAATTTACAAAGAATTCTGGTGCGCGCGAATCCAACAGATGCGGATCGGAATTTACAAATTGTGTACGCTCACTTATGGGTTAAAACCAAGCGGTTTTTTGGCTGTTAGATGTATTCAACAACTAGCAGAAGATGCGCGAGAGCGGAATCCGGTCGCCGCGGACGTGTTAAAAAAGACATGTACGTTGATGACCTGGGATAACGGGATGCGATAGTTTGACGGAGGCGCGAGAGTTGAAAGAACAGATAACCTCTATTTTGAGTGATGGCGGATTTGAATTGAGAAAATGGTACAGCAACTCGGCGGAATCTTTTGAAATTGCGCCATCTAGGAACGTATGTTAGGCGATAAGCATTTTGTTAGACGTGAAGAAGAACGGAAAACTTTAGGTTATACTGGGATGGTAATCGCGATGTTTTCAAATTCGAACTCAATTTCAAATCTATCCATGTAGTCACGAAACGTTTGGTACTATCCTGGATAGCGCAACTATTCGATCCGTTAGGGTTGCTCGGCGCAGTGTCACCATTACGCTGCGAGCATTTGTGCAAAAGATTATGGGCCTTAGGGTTGTCATGGGATGCGGAATTATCAAATCACTTAAAAACTGAGTGGGAGGTAGCAAAGGGCAAATTAGCAAACGTCGATCAATCATTGGACACCGAGGCGTGTTGTTTGTGATAAACCAGTAGAAATGCAATTATTAGCATTCTGTGATGCCAGTAAGATCAGCTTATGGTTGTGTTGTTTATTTGAGATCAAAACCTCTTCGGGAGAGGTGACGGTTCGGTTAATTTGGTCCAAGGGGAGATCAGCTCCATTGGAAAAACGGGGAAAACCGAAGCTCACGTTACCGCAGGTTAGAATTGTGCGGGGCACCGTTTTACTTGCGGAAAATATACAATTTCCTTTTAAAGGAATTGAACTTGAAAATTAATTCAGTTATTTGCTATTCCGATTCGACCATTGTGTTGTCATGGACTACAAAAACCGGCCGAGTCATTTAAACCATACGTAGCCAACAGGGTTAGGGTACATTCAAGCCTGCCTCTCATGTAATAGTTTGGCGGCATGTTGAGTTCCTCGCGAAAATCCAGCCGATCTCATAAGCAGAGGCATGGCAGCAACCCGTGACGTTACTGTCCTCATATTGTTTGGAAGGGCCGCCATGGTTGAAACAGTGTGAGAAGGAATGGGTAACATTTTCTACTGCCCAAGAAGGCATAGAAAATGGATATGACGGAATTGCGGAAAACAAAAATCTGTAACTACTGTGTGTTTAAACAATGACGATTTAATTTTACAAATCTTCCAACTACAAAAACTTGTACGTGTGGTTGCGTGGTGTCTAAGGTTTCTCTATAATGCAAAATCAAAATTTAACAAAATTCTTCGTAAAACATTGAGTCCTGAAGAAATAAACGCGGCGACGGTGATATTGATAAAATTAGTTCAGAAAATGAATTTTCGACCGAATTAAATACATTGCGGAAAGGTTTAATGCTAAAACGCGATTCAAAAATATTAGCTTTAAACCGTTTTTAGATAGGGTGGGATTACTAAGAGTTGGAGGTCGTTTGCGGAAGGGAAACTTAGATTATAAAAAGAAACACCCCATAATAATACCAAAAATCACATTTTTCAAAATTGGATAATTAAGGACGCGCATTTACGTAATTTGCATGCCGGAGCTCAATTTCTACTTGCGTTAATTAGAGACGGAGTATTGGCCTGTGTCTGGATTGCAGGCGATTAAACGGGCGATTAGAAATTGTACGGTGTGTATTAGGTTCAATCCGGTTAAATTGAAACAAATGATGGGCGATTTTGCCTTCTTCGCGAATAAATCCTGCGTATCCCTTTCAATATACGAATGTGGATTATTGCGGTCCGTTCGAAGTTAAAGAGCGCGAAAATCATAATCGCAGACGTATAAAAAACGTATGTATGCATTTCCATATGCCAAGCGAGCAAAGCGGTTCATTTTGAAATCAGCACCTGATTTGTCAGCGAACGCGTTTTTGAATTGTTTTAAAAGATTTACTAGTCGACGGGGTCTATGTTCAGAGATAATCTCGGATAATGCTACTAACTTTGTAAAGGCGAATAAACATTTGCAGGGAGTTGCCTCGGTTATAAAATCTCACGAAACTTCCGAGGAATTTCAAAATTTTGTTAGTAATCATAAAATTAAACGGAGATTCATGCCTAAACGATCTCCCCACTTCGGCGGGTTACATGAGAGCGCAGTAAAGGTTGAATTCAAAAATCATTTTAAAAAGGTATTATACCAAAAAAACTTCTGTCACTGGATAATATGCAACACTGTTGTTTTCCAAATTGAGTCCACAATTAACTCCCGTCCCTTATTTCCGCGTCCTCTGATCCGGAAGATCTGGCAGTCATTACACCTGCACATTTATTGATTGGAAGAAGAATAGATATGGTTCCTGGAACCGATGATTTGTCATCAAAATCCCAAATACCTCGATAATTATAATTGTTTAAGGGGTTTAGTAGACAACTTTTGGAAGACGTGGTCTCGAGAGTACCTGTCAACGCTTCAATTACGCACCAAATGGCGCACCGTGCGGGAAAATCAACTACACGTGGGTCAACTAGTTCTCCTTCGAGAATAATACGCCTCCACAGTGCTGGCGGATGGGAAGAATTCCTAAACTTTGTCCTGGTTCAGATGGGTTGGTACGAGCGGTCCCAAATTAAAAACTGGAGCAGGCAACACCTCTCGAGCAGTCACGCAGATATTGCCGTTGAATCTCCCTTCAACTGGATATCAAGACATCCAGCCGGGGAGGATGTTAAACGAGCAATAGCAGGCGTTAAAAATTGATTGTATTGTACGTTTGTGTTGTATGATAAAATCATTCGTTGTCAGACACGTTGTGTGTAACGCACGAAATAATTTTGTTTTCAATTGTTGTCAATTATACCAAACCATTTTGAGTTGATTATTAAATATAATTTACAGTACCACTAGTGCAATTATTTTATAAATTTATACCATTAAGAAAATTTCGCACCCATAAAGAAGTTGTGATAGCACGAGGGAATCACATAGATTTCTCTTAAGGTTCAAAGGTAGAAATTCTCTAAGTGAATATAGTAGTTTCAAATTAGAATACGCATATCTTATCCTTAGGTTGATATGAGTTCTAAACCTAAAAGATAAATCCAAGATTAATCCCAAGTTACGAGTTTCAGCAGCAAGTGGAATGACTTGGTCGCCAATTTTAACTTTATGGAGTCTTTAAGTTTGACACGTACAGGTATACTGCCAAACAACATCGCAGTCGATTTACCAAGATTAATTTGCAGTGAATGCTGTGAAGATGAAACACGTATATTATTGAAATCATGATTGAAGTTTTCTATTGAAGCGTCGAGTTGGGAAGGGTAACAACTATGATATAATTGAATATCGTCCGCGTACATGTGATAATTTAGAAATTTTATGGAGCTCAATAAATTACAGGTATATATGGAGAAAATCAAGGGTCCAAGAATCGATCCTTGTGGAACCCCTGTTTCAAGTTTAATCGGATTAGAAAGCTCGCCACCACAACTTACACATTGATACCTGTCGCTTAGGTAACTATGAAAAAGTTCAATACTCTCTGCGCTTAAGCCAATGTAGTGCAACACAGCAGACATCAATTCGTGATTGATGGTGTCAAACGCTTTCGTGTAAAACTAACATAGTTACTTTGCCTTGATCCGTGTTATGTAAAATGTCATCAGTGATTTTAACAAAGCAGTTGTGCAGCTGTAGTCCTTTCGGAAACCAGATTGTTTAGAGGGTAAAATTTTGTATTGTTCAATATGACTAGTTAATTGCTTATTAATTACTTTTTCAAATAATTTAGATAAACATGGCAAAATACTGATAGGCCGTATCTGTTTGTACTCAGTAGGTTGAGGTGTTTTAGGAATCGGTATTATAACAGCATGTTTCCAGATTTTGGGAAAGTAGTTAGATGTCAGACAACAATTAATAATATGGACCAAAAATTTTAACAAAATGGACAGCACAAATGCACCATAAAAAATATCAATTCCGTCAATTCCACGTGAATTACTTTTTATTTCATGAAGCAGTTTTGACAAAGTTGATTGGTCTATAAGCTGAAAGTTAAACGATTCGGCGAAGGAGGTTATAACATTTGTATTATAGAATACAGAAGTATTGTGAACATTTTTATTATCAGCTTTAGGAATTGAATTATAGAAGTATTGTGAAAGAGCATTAGCGTTTAGTACGTTTTCGGAAATAGTAGCTCGTTTATTAAACTTAGTAACCTTCAGTTATTTCAGAATTTTCCAACGCTGTTTAGAATTATATGATAAAAACTGTGTTTGAAAGTAACTCTTTTTTTCTTTACGGATGGTAACTGTAGTGGTATTTCGAAGTAATTTGTAATAGTTCCAATCTTCAGTTATCCTCGTTCGACGAAACTTTGCTTTTGCCTTATCTCTACGCGACATTAGAAGTCGAATATTATCATTTATCCAAGGTAAGAATGGTTTACGGACTTTAATAGATTTGAAGGGGGCATGTTTATCAAATAAATAAGTAAGTACATTATTCAAGAATTCAATTTTTTTATCTATATTATGAATGCGAAACAACCGGTCTAAGCCAGCTTGTTCCAAGTCATAATTAAAAGCGATTTCATCAAATTTGTCAAAACTTCTAAAAGTGAGGTTAAATGGGTGAACAGAAACAGGTTTAATTAAAACTTGGCATTGAATAAGATCATGATCTGATATATCACAAACATGAACCTTGGGGTGTGAGACAAAGTTTCGATTCGAGGTAACAATATGATCGATTAAGGTTTGACTGCTAAGAGTAATACGGGTAGGTGAGTCAATAATTTGAGATAAGCCCAAAGACTCCAACAGGTTATTGTAGGCCTGAGTGGCATCGCTAGTAACTTCAAGCAAATTTATATTTGTGTCTCCTACAATCACGATATCCTCACAAATTGGCAGAGTATCAAGTACTGTATTTTCAAAAGCATCCAAGAATTGGGGAACATTAAGTTTCGGAGGACGATATATCACCCCAAAAAATAAAGGTTTTAGAGTTTATACATACCCTTAAACAAATTTGCTCGATTACTTCAGAAGTTAGGAGAATTTCATACGAAATGCCGTGTTTAACAAATATTCCCACTCCACCTCCTCTCGTCATCCTATTTTTATATATAAAGTCATATCCGTCAATGACTACTGTTGAAGCGTTGTCATCCGACAACGAGCTTTCAGTGATTCCAATTAAGTCATAATCATTTTTGTTTAATAAATCCTGAAACTCATTCAGTTTTAAAATAATAGAACGAACATTTAAATGTGCTATCAGCAAAGATGTTTCACTCATATAACAAAAATAGGTAAACAATAATTCCAATAAAATCTAATTTAATTATTACTTGACAAATTTAGTCAAATCAATAATTAATATAAAGTGGGTTTAAATTAATTTATATAACATTAATTTACATAACCGAAATTAAGAGGATCACGGTGTAATAACCACTTTTGGATTCATAACCTGCCCTTTTTTTGGTGGCATAGTTCATATATCTTAACAATTTTTAATAACTTTTTTAACTTTTCAATTTTTCGCCTTTTAGGATTTGACAACATTATTTCTTTTTTTTTTCTTTTGCGATAAGTTGGCAATAATATTTAAATGATGTATTGCTGAGAAGCGCAAAGTCATATTAATCAAAATGCGAAGGTAGTTGCCTGAAACCAATAAACTATTGAACTAACCTCGATGTTATGACACATTACAACCTGAGATGTGTTAAAATCTTCGCTCTTTGAGCTCGGATTTCAATCTGACATCTGTGGCTGTAATAAATGTCATAACATTTCTCAATATGTTAATAGCCAATACTTAAAAAAATATATGTAAAAAAAGTGTAATTTATTTAGATTTTCAATTTTTGAACACCAAATTAGAATTATATTCATAGAGGTTACACTTGTAGAAATTTTTTTAGCATGTTTAGCTTTTTGATGATTTTCCTAAATCTCTAATAAAATGATCAAAGAAATGCAACTTTAAACTGGAGCGTCTATTTTAATAAACGGAAAAACACCAAAAAACTATACTCCGACACGTGTTTCAATAGCTAATCTATCATCATCAGCGAACCGATACTAAAAATAAAAACAATAGGAAGTTTATATACCGTGTGTCTCTGGCAAGACGCAACATAGAATTTTTACTATAGAAAAAATTTCATTTGATCTACTATTGCTATGAAAATTTCGGATCGTAGTATACCTATACGTTACGGCATTTTGTTGAAGTTAGAAAAAGAGAGCAAGTGTAGAATGTCTAACCTTCCTTCAAATGTAAATATTATTCTTTAAAAGGTTGTAAAAATATAAGTATATAGTATTTTGTAATTTTACGAAAATTCTGATCAATGTTCAGTTGCTTTCATATTTTAATATAGTTATTAAAGCAAGCATAATGAAATACTTTTGCATAAAAGCTGTTCGTATTGAATTTGAGGTTAAATGAGTCATTTATTTTCTTGTATTGTAGACCTGTGTGTAAACTATTAGACATAATACTTGCATCTTGGAAAAGGTATTCTAAAGCTAAAAGTTTATTTTAAGTCAATACAGTTATTATTATAGATCAGACAGATATTTCAATTAGTATGGATCGAGTAGTTTGTCTCTACTACAGGTCTCTACCGATAAACAGAAGTTGGTGTTCTAAGGACTTTATTCGGAATCAGCGAAGTAAAGTATAACCCAGAATTGGAGGTTTTATACATTTTTAGCTTCTTGATCGTAAACAATTATTTGAAACTCATAGGATTAATGAAGATTTTTAGAAAAAGCCCGATTAATGTTTTTAATGTTATGAATAATAAAAGCGCAACGATTTGTGCTTTAAATTATTTAATTTGCTATTTCTCTTTTGACTTTATATCAGGTTTTACTAGAATCCAGGAGTCAACAAACAAGATAACAAGATTATTATCTTCCGGGTTCAGCCGTGTTCGTCCTTCTTTCCTACATTCTCTGCTTGACGTTTCGCTAACCATGATGTTAGCTTCTTCAGAAGTTACTCTAAAGACTGATTTTGTTGTCTTCTGCTCCTCGTTATATACCTATGTTCCGTTACGGTTGGTTGATGTCGATCAGTGACGGGTGCTTGGTTTTCGATGGTTGGTTGATCTTCTGTTTGGTATCGACTAATTTTGTGGCGACATTTGTTTTTGTGAAGAGTTAGTTTCCACGTGTTGCTTAATCGGTAACCATCTTCTCGATTGAAGTTGTTTTAATTTTTCATAATTTCTAAGGATTCTCTGATTATCCTTGGATAGTAGTTGTTAGTCCTTGATAGAACTTTAGCTTCCTCGAAGTTGATGATGTGTTTCCTTTTCGGTAGATGTTCTGCGATTGCTGATTTATCTACCGCTCTAGACTTGGCGTCTCGGTGATGTTCTTTTAATCTACATTTTATGTTGCGTCGGTTTGACCAATGTTGACCTTTCCACATGAACAATCAATTTGGTACACCCCTTTGTTGTAGAGTTTCGGCAGGTTATCTTTTTTAGAAGGTAGTAGTTGCTGGATTTTTTCTAACTGTTCCAAACCTGACACCGATATTCTTCTTCTCCAATGATTTTCTTAATTTGTCAGTTACTCCAGCAATGAATGGCAAACGAGCATAGGTGGCGACCTGTTCCTTGCTGGTGTATTGAAGCAAACTTCCACTATTTTATCTTTTAAAGACTCAATTGTGTCGTGGGTTCTATCGGTATAAACCTTCGAAGATATGTAAAAACATAAAAAGAAGTCGTTGGGAGACAAGCCTGGTGATCTTGGTGGCCAAGTAACTTCCTCACCTCTTCCATTTCAGGTTCTAGGAAGTGCTTCATTTAAAAGTTGTGTTATTTGATTTGCATTATGTGATACCGCAAACTACATTGAGATTAAACAAACATTCATCAGTGAAGTAAATATTCTTAACAAAATTCATATCATTATTGCGTATCTCCATTAATGTTTCACAAAATTCTTGCCTTTTGTAAGCATCGGTTTATGTTTTTTAAAATTTTATGAACTCGACACCTATTTACACAAGTCGATACTTACTTGTCGAATACTAATATTAGGGTTAAGTTTCACAGCACCAAGTATATTGATTTCTTCATCGTCCATCTTCTGGTTTTGTTGAACCTGCTTCGGACGCTTGTGTACACTGCGGTTTCTCTGCCGATCCGGAAAAAGTGCAGCAAACAAAGCAGAAGTGTTTCTATAGCTTTCACCTCTGTATACCCCCTTAACCATTTGAACTTTCTCAGGAATTGTATACACTCCTTTTCAAAAATTAAATTAGAGAACATTACAATAAGGAACACGGAATAACAATTAATTGTAACGTATACGTCAATACGAAAATTTCATAGCCTTAGTGGATCAATTCAATTTGTTTCTATAGTGAAATTCCTATGTTGCGTCTTGCCAAAGACACACGGTATACTATCTGCGTGTCACGGTCCATTAGGTTCGGAATTATTCAAGCTTATATAAGAAACAATTTATTTATTTATTTATTCGTGCCCCAGAAGATCAGTATAAACCTGTATAGTGTGGTTACGAAACCGTGTGCAATAGTGGATGGGTTTCTTCTTGGCTAAGCATTTGGTTCAAGGTTTAAGAAAACCACTAAAACCTAAACATGCCAACCCTTGCCCACCTTAGCATTCATATGTAATAATATTAATTAAATATGTAAACATTATAGAAGGTAAAATAGAACATAACATATAACAGCACCGCCATTGCATGACGACAGAATCAATGAAGTGTAACGATGCATGACACGCAGATAGTATCTATAAGCTTCCTATTCTTTTTATTTTTAGTATCGGTTCGCTGATGATGAAAACCTAGCTATTGAAACACGTGTCCGAGTATATTTTTTTGGTGCCGTTTTATGGTTCGTTCTAATAAAATGATTTGCAGAGACGAACCAATTCACTGCTATTGCAAAAAATTTCGCCGACAACTTTACGTTGAAGACCAAAACTTCTGTCAGCATGGAATAAGTGTCCCCAGTTGATCAGAGAATACGACATATGCAATTGAACAAGGGATAAGTAAATCATAAGCAGCACATCGACTGACAACTAATTGACAAGATTACTAATGAGGAAAATGTTTCTCTAGATTTTTTAGAAGATGATGAACGTATGCTTCCCAGCCCAAGGAAGAATCTAATGTTACCCTAAAATGTTTACATTTTCTCAATTAATACAATTTTTGTGTATTGTTTAATTAACGTCTAACTCATTGACCCAGAACCACTTCAAAATATGATCTTGGTTATGTTTTAAGAAGTTAATTAGATTGTATTCGTTTCGGTAACTTCTGATCACACTAATGTAGTCAGCAAACAACAGCAAATCAGTCGATATCCAATAATGTACGCGTTCTAAACTTTTATATTTATTTGTGAGCGTAGGAAAAGTATTGTACATTATTCGAGTAATAAATATGTTTTACTCGCGTGATTTATTATCGTTCTGCTTCAAAGTCATTTACAAACGAGAAATGACGTTTACAGCTCGTATTTATTTATTTAATCTTCAGCACATAACGAGTCTAGCCCAATTACAATGGCTGTTAACATTTAATTAAAATTTAACATGCAAAACATATCCACGTCAATGATCATTTATAAACAACAGAAAAAGCAATAGATCCATGTTACTGCCCTGAAGTAATGGTATACCACTCTGATTTTGCCCCACTGAATTGCACATATTGAGATCTACCTTGCAAATAAAACTTAAAAAAACTTAACATTAAAGAAAAAGTCAAGCAATAGTTATTTTCCTAACAAGTGTCGAAAATAGCAAATATCGTGCGAGTGTTGATAGCTAAACGAGTGCGAAGCGTAGCGAAGCACGAGTGGTTCTAAACACGAGCACAGATATTTGCACTTTCGTACGAGTTACGAACACTATTTTTTAGACGACTACAATACAAAATTACGTTCTTACTCGTTAAGGTTTAAGAAAAACAACTTTGCAACTCCAGTGTGGTAGGTAATTTTTGCTTCTTACAAACTAAAGGCAGTGATTCAACGCTACTGCTCGACATTTTCAATAATTTGACGATTTTAAACGCGAAAACAATTTTAGTTTTTTATTTACTGCGCTTCAAATAAATAACGTGTCAAATTCGGTAGACGTTCACCTACTTGATTTTTTGAATTAAGTGGTAAAAAATGGATGCAAAGGTCGTTGCTAAGCGTAACTAAGATAATATGAGTGTAGACTATTAACTTTTGAGTTTTATCACAACAGTTTTGAAAGAGTTATGATATTTTGCATTTTGTGTTGTGATATGGTTACTTTCAAAAGTAGTCGTCTAAAAATACATTTTTTTAAATAAGAACATCGTAAAACATCATGACACACGGTATCGAAAGCCTTGTATTACGTGAAACACTATTGTAGCAAGTGTGCATAAGTTTTTTAAAGTAAAGAAACCAATAAAACTAAAAATATTGAAAATAGATAAAATAAAAGCACTTACGTACCAGAGCGGATGATTTATTAAAAAATTTAGTAAGCTAAACTTTATTATGGAGTGAAGAAAACAACCTTCTTTGCTTTCACAGCGTGAATGTTTAATGTAGGAACTTTCTTGATTGAATAACGTTATTATTAACAAAATATAGAATCACATTTTTGATAATATAAATCAGTATTTAAAGGTAAATACAGTAAAACATATTTATAGAAATTTTTGGTTAGGTGATAAAATTGAGATATTTTGGTGATATGCTAGTGATATGTTTGTTAATTAGTTCATTATTACAGTTAGGGAAATTGAATTTAATCAGTATAACATTAGTACTAAATTAGACGATTAATGTTAAAGATAAGTTATTATATCAGTCGTTTTTGAGGTACCGTGCATACGTGGTTGGGGTGGGGGGGTACTATAAATTAATATATTTGAAAATGTTAAATGTTAAACTACATTAGATGAGCTACATAAGTCAAAATTATATTGCCTTATGCCAAACTTACAACAGTCAACTACTTTTTTTTAAATGACCCCCTGTATATTTTCTGAAGGATTCTTTTGTAAGGCATATTCTTCTCCATACAACAACATAAAAATAGTATACAATGAATTGCATTACAATATTTTGAGAAAAATGGGTTAAAATAAATAAATATTCCTCTTAATCAGATTTTACTATTCGGACAAAAAAACAATTGAAATTATATATTTAGAACTGTTTTAGCTGGTATTTCAAGACCTTATGTTGGACGAGTTAGGGGTGAAGCTGTGAACGTAGACATTTATATACGAAGATGCCTCCAAAAATTGGTCAATTTTATTGAAACGCATCATGTTAATGGTATGTATTTATTTCTTGTTCTTATTAAATTAACAAAATGATTCGGTTTCAAAACTATCCAATAAACTTAACAAACATAAACAAAATAAACAAAATTTAACACTCCTTCCCCTATTAAAAACCCTCACTTTATAAAAATTACTTTGATTTTTCTGTCTTTTCCAATTCTCCTCTCTATTACCGCTTTTATCCTATTCACCCCTTCTCCTCCCTCCCTCAATAGAACCTCATCTTCCCGAGTGGTGTTAATAATAATATTATATTTTGGCCGTATCTGGCATCGTACCATTATACGAGAGTAATCCAAGATTGGTTAAGGCAAAAAAATATCCCACGTGTGCCTAGAGAGAATAACCCGCCAAATGTTCCTCAGGTGCAAGTTTTGGTCTCTACTTAGCAAAAAAGTTTACGACGGTGGTTGAAAAGCCCAAAATGGAAAAGAATTGCGACGGATAATTTACAACAAAATCCGTGAGTTTAACCAACTTACTGCCCAAAGACTAACAAGAGACATTCTTACCAAATTGCAAACCATCGAAACTCATGAACCTTTAGCTGCTATGTAATACATTATAATTATTGTTAAGTGTTACCTAATAGTTATTTATGTATCAAGGGCATAATAAATATGTTTATATTCGAGGACAATAGTTTTGTAATTTGCCCGAGATTTATAAACATCGATTATACCCGCGGTTCATATAACGTTTTATTTTCCACTTGAAATATGAAAATTCATTGATAAAATACTTGCAAACATTTCATGTGAATGAAACGCGGCTGCTTTGTCTGTATACTTTGTTTTGTATCTATGACAATTTGTTTGTTTATTTTAAAAAGAAAATTATAAAACCTCGCGTGAGATGGACAGCGAAATTTTGGAAAAAGTGTACAAAAGAGCGTTAAAAGCTGATGGGGAATTGCTTCCTAAAAAGTCACGACCACTGTACGAGAGAGAGCTCCAGAAATTTGAAGACTGGAAAAAAAATTCTGTCACAACTGTCAGTGAAACAGTTTTAATGGGGTATTTCCAGAAACTGGTACGTATTTTTAGTTGATTTTTTATTAATCGTATTAATGGTATATATTTTTAGTCAGAATTATTTACCCCGAATTCCTTATGGTCTAAATACTCCATGTTGAAGGCCACATTATTAGTATACAACAAACTAGACATAGGAAAGTTCAACCGGCTGGAGGCATTCCTGAAGCAAACTTCAAAAGGATACTTTCCGAGAAAGTCTAAAATTTTAACACGCGAAGACGTCTTAAAATTTTTCAAGGATGCTTCAAACGACATGTACCTTTTGGGGAAAAGTATGTAAACACGGCGCGAATTTTACATTTAACTGAATGATGTTGATGATTATGTTATAGGTTCTTCTGGTGATGGGCGTGTTCGCTGGATTGCGAAGGGACGAGTTGGTAAGGTTAACTATAGACAATATAGACGACCGATGAGCCGTTGTAGTAAAAAAAATCAATATACAAAGACTGGCGGTTCAAAAAGTTTTAATATTGTCAAGGAAAACGAAATGAGTGCCTTGCAAATATATAGGAAATATGCAGCATTGCGCCCAAAAGGACTAAAGGAGCGGCGCTTTTTCTTGTGCTACCGGAATGGGAGATGTACGGCCCAACCAGTTGGCAAAAACACGTTCGGGAGTATACATTCAAAACTGGCAAAGTATCTGGGTTATGCAGATGCGAGAGAGTACACAGGACATTGCCTGCGCCGTACATCGGCAACTCTGCTGGTGGATGCTGGTGCTGACATGTTGACATTAAAGAGACATGGCATTTGGGTACACAAAAGACCGTATCGCGTCCAAGGATGATTGCCGGAGCCAAGGTAACGGAAGGCAAAACGTCCAACAATGTTGTGACCTAAAAACTCTTCGCTTGAAGGCAAATCCAGTAGCGTTACGCCAGTGTTAAAAAAGGGCAATTCCAGAATCATGGAAAATTATAGGCCCATAGCTATGTCTTCGGTATTCTCTAAATTTTTAGAAAACTGCTTCTTACTTAAACTTAAAAACTTTACTAACAAACACCATATAATCTCACAAAGCCAGTATGGGTTTCAATCTTCAAAATCGACTAATGATGCTCTTCACAATTTTTATGAACAGATAATAGACTATATGGATGCTGGCGAGTGCCCTGTTGGAATATTTTGCGATCTCAGCAGGGCATTCGACTGCGTTGATGTTGAAAATTGCTTTCCAAACTGGAAGCCTATGGAATTAGAGGAGTTGCGCGTAACTGGCTAGCTTGTTTTTGAAAAATAGAAAACAATTCACATCGATTAATAACTACGCAAGCGATGGTTTGCGACGGAGAGTCAGGTCTGATAAATTTTCGGTTACATTGGGAGTCCCACAGGGTTCCGTACTAGGCCCTGTACTATTTCTGTATTATATAAATGATCTTGACATTTACATTGGCAATGACACCAGCTGCACTTTGTTTGCTGATGACACATCTCTTTTAATGTCGAATAAAAGCGGGTACGATCTAGAAGTAAATTGCAATGAAGTTTTAGCTGCTCTAAACAAATGGATTTGCTCGAACCTTCTTTACTTTAATCCAAATAAAACAATTTACCTCAGATTTCATAATCCCCAAAACAAATCTAACCTAAATCTCCAATTAAAGATTAATAATATCGAGCTACCACAGTCTAAAAATACCAAGTTCCTGGGATTAAATTTAGATGACACAATAAGCTGGAAGAGTCACTGCACCAGTCTGTTATTTAAGTTGAATTCACGTTGTGTTTAAAAACCTCAAAACAGTTTTAACTGTGCCGCAGTTAATAAATGTGTATCACGCATTGGTGTATTCAATTTTAAGATATGGCGTTTCCTTTTGGGGTACTTCTACATTAGCAAAACATATTTTTATTAGTCAAAAGAGGATCATCAGAGTAATAGGAAATATATCTAAACTGCATATATGCCGAGAGTTTTTCAAAGGATACCAGATACTAACACTTGCATGTAAGTTTATTTATTTGAAGTCTAGCGAAATTATTCAAAACAAATATATACATATGCACAATTTAAGATACAAATATTTATACCGTGCTCCTTTTAGGAAATTTAAAACAGGACAAAAATCCCCAAATAC
The DNA here is from genome assembly GCA_030710515.1 of Abscondita cerata. Taxonomy (NCBI): domain Eukaryota; kingdom Metazoa; phylum Arthropoda; class Insecta; order Coleoptera; family Lampyridae; genus Abscondita; species Abscondita cerata. Next base: position 232,417 of record JALBCR010001286.1, read on the forward strand.
ATATGGAATAAAGTTATATAATAAATTACCCAAAAGTGTAAAGACATGTTCCACTGCAAAACAGTTCAAAAAGAAATTATATTTATACTTATCGACTGCTTGTTTTTACAATATAAACGAGTTTATTGAATCCACGCAGTAAATTAAATATTTGTGAATTGTTATCTACCTTTTACTACTTCTATACATATACATTGTTTGACGTCACCTATACATACTTGTATGTCCACAGGCAGAAATAAATATTATTATTATTATTATTATTATTATTATTATTATTATAATTTAATGGATCATTTTTCAGTTGTATTTTTAATTTTAAGGATCAAAAATGAGCTAACTTATGAGCAATTAAAAAGATTTCTAAATTGCTGTGTTTTTATTTTTGTCAGCATTAGTAGGAATTAGCGGGCGTAATAATTTTGCCCGCTTATTATGGCCCTAGTGCGTAATGAACGGGTTTATACAGCACGTATCACAGACGAAAACAATCAAGGCGTCATAAATCGGCGATTTGAGGCATGTTCCGTATCTGGTAGCTCAATTTGAACCATACCATCGTGTTTAGCGGACCAAAATACCCCCTAATAGGTTGAAAAAGTCCATTGAAATTTTTTGGATGTTTTTGCTGTAGAAAATTTCCTAGGATAACTGGACTGCAATAAAACAAATCTAAAAATATTTCGTGCATGTATCCATGGCGTTATAAATAGAGCTTTGCTTGAATGCTAAAGGAAGTCATTTTGAACTTTTGAAAGACAGATATGATTTATGTGCCGATTTTTTACCAAGTTCTTATTGTGGTTAACAACGTTTGTTGTCTTAATCTTTTTAGCTTAGATAAAACTAAACTATATTTATAAAGTTTTCTTAAGTTTAGTAAAAATTAAAATCACAAAATTAAAAATGAAAAGCTTCGATTATTTTTATGGCTAGCTTATCCTAATAATAAAATAAGATAGGTGAGAATTTAATTACTCTATGGTTTTTGTAATTCAGACTTATGTAGCTCATCTAATGCGGTTTAATACGACATTTACAAGTATATGTGGTTTAAAATACTGTTTCGTTAAAATAAACAAAATAAAAGGCCTCGAACACCAAACTGAATGACCCAGTATATGGGTACAACCAACCATAACGCAATTTTTTTTGCTTAAACGAACTTTAATTCCTAGGAAATAAAATCGATTTTGAAATTATGAACTTAAAAATGTGGAGTAAAACATTTATAAACAAAAAGTTTTAAAATGAGTTAGTCAAACGACTTTTTTCATTTTCAGTTAACCCCTTACATCTAATAAATAAAAATTAAATTAGGAAACCCTATAGCAGTTTGATAGAATGATCATTTCTGCATATCCCGCCATAAAAAAATGAAGGATGTTAAAATTAAAAAAATTAAAGTTATTGTCATTTGAACATTACCGAATTCGTACGTAATTTTGGATCACCCTGTACAATATAGACAAAGTTTTGAAAAACAAATCTATTCACCACTTTTAACTTATCTTCATCAGACAGGAAACCGTCAGTTTTATAGCAAAAGGTAAGACAATTCAAAAACGTTGCCATTATTTTTTTTAAAAAACCACCTTAAATTTAAACAGCCAATCTAAGAATGTAATAATATATATGGTGTTCCATTTAAAATAAACGAGTAAGGCATCTTATTTGGGAAAACCCTCTATTTTTCAAAATAAATTTTCGTTTATGCCAAAGTTTATTGTAAAAAACTTTTTGTTCCGAAATCGTCACCAAAGTAACAAAAAATCAGCAGTAAAGTAGTACTCATTTTACGACGATTTTTAAGTTTACATTTTTGCCGATAAAGATGTGTAAAATGTATGTAAATTTTATAATCACGCATGCGCGGTGCAAATATTTGTCATAAATTTACATTTACCCCTTAAAGAACGTTTTTTATTTATTCTTCACCACTTCACAAAGTACTTCCTATATTACAGCCATTCATTTTTGATAACTTATTTCTTCATTAGTTTGATACAGTTTAGTCACTTTCGTCCCTAGGTGCGAAAATTGAATTTTCATAAACTCAAATTTTCAAAATTTCAAAAAAATATTTAAGTACCTATACGAGGATATATTGAAAAATTCTTAGCCTACCATAAAACCAAACAAAATTTCAATGGCAAAATATTTTATTACTCAACATATTCTCCTCTTAATTGGATACATTTATTACAGCGAACCTGCAACGTCTCTAGACCTTCCAAAAAAAATTTTCTTCTTGCTCTGCAAACCAGACCTCCACAGCTTCTATTACCTCCTTGTTGGAAGAAAATGTACAACCTTTTAAATTTTTTTTCAGTTGAGGAAAGAGGTGATAGTCGGACGGAGCCAAATCGGGTGAATAAGGGGGGTGTTCTAGTAATTCAAACCCTAAATCACGAATTTTTTGAATGGCAACATGAGATTTGTGTGCAGGGGCGTTGTCCTGCAAAAACAAAACACCTTTCGATAGCTTTCCGCGTCTTTTCTCTTTAATATTTTCCCGTAGAGTGGTCAGTAATGTCGAATAGTAATCTCCAGTTATTGTTCTACCCTTGTCCAAAAAATCAATCATGATTACTGCATGGCAATTCCCAAAAACTGAAGCAAGAACTTTTCCAGAAGATTTTTGGACACGAAACTTCTTAGGTCTTGGAGAACCAGAGTGTCGCCATTCCATCGATTGTTGCTTTGTTTCTGGATCGTAGAAATGTACCCAAGTCTCATCCATAGTAACAATTCGGTATAAGAAGTCTACATCGTTTTCAAATCTAGCACAGATCGAACAGTCGGGGACTGACACAGAAACTGGCCTTCCCGATTGGTCATCATCTTCAATGGAAAATTTACCTCTTTTGAAGCTTGCATTCGAATTTTTGACGGTCGCATACGAAGGACATTGATCACCAAGGGTATTAAGCATATCTTCGTAAATCTGCTTACCTCTTAACCCTTTTAAATACAGGTACTTGATGATGGCTCGATACGCCAATTTTTCGATTTTCACAATTTCGGTAGACATCTTTTTTCATTTAATTTATTGCGTGACTCTGGTTTACTTTTTTGACGTCAAACTTTACACTGACACTTCTAATAAGTTATTGTTCGTTGCTATGGTAACGCAATATTTTGTTTATGCAAGGAACTGGTCTAGGCTAACTAGATATCAATACATCCTCGTGTGTTTATGCAATTGTTATATAAATAAATAAAAAAGTAATACTATAATTAAATACACATTTTTATTATAAGAAATCATTACTTTATATAATCCTTCACAAATAAATGATTTTCCAAGTCACCGAACTGTTTATGCAACAATTACCTTAATAAAAACTTACGTTAATCGATTTTCCACTTCCACAAACTTAATCAAGTAAAATCAAACGTTTTAACGGTCTACACAACAAAGGTAAATTGAGCTTAGTGATCCGCGATAAAAAGAAAGTTTAAAAAAAATCACTTATTGAAATTAAATAAATCGACAAGTTTTACTTAAAAAAATAGAGTGGGATATCTTCAGCTTTTCATTTCAAATTTCCTCTGCGCTTAAGTAAAAGAAATTTTATGCTCGTTAAGTTTTACCAACTTAAATAATAAATCACTACATTAAAAGTAGCTTAACAGAAACTCTAATGGTAATAGCAGGAAGTCTAAAATCGTTATATTTCTTTCGAACAAAAACTATTTAGGTTGAATCAGTTTCATTTTTACAGAGAGAAAAAACTCTTAATACTGAAAAGTGCACCCGAAAAAAGAGTGTAATTAGATTTTTAAATTGCGTTATTAATTCGAGGAAAACGCAGCCAACTGTATTATGTTATGCTTCCGAAAAGGTTTTTGTCGCATTTCTGTATACAATGGTAATGGATCAGAAGCTGCATGTTAATTTATATCTTAATTATATACACCCGTTAGAAAGTAATGTAATTAACAAAAACGCTTCTCTTGGTGGCGTCGTTAAATGTTTAGCCGCCATCTTACTAAAATTTACTTATCGTTTATTGGAATTCCTGCGCGAATTATAAATTACTACATTTGCTCAATTTCCATATACACAAAGATATTATCCTCATAAGATATTGAAATTAATATTGATTTATATGTACTTTTTGACATCTTGAGTTTGACATACTACTATATTAAATACTTCAAATATTTAATGGAAATTTTCAAAAACTAAGGACAATATCCACAATGATCTCATTTACTGTTTAAAATACGTTTCACAAAACAAGGTGTACATTTTCCACAGAAGACTATATGTATATATACCTCAAAATTTTGCTTTAACATTAACGTTCATTTCAATAAAAATACAATAAAATTGTTAACGCATCTATTGATTTTTATACCTAAAGTTACAACATTCACGATCACTACCATTGCAGTTTTAAGAATTTAATTTAAAAACACAAATATGGGTTTCATATATGGGTTTATACCCATAGAAGTGATGTTATACTGTTATTACTGTTAACAAGCAGCAAAATAAATGTGATTCCAAGTTACAGTTATTTAGCAAAATTGCATAATAAACAATTGATGTAAATATTACTACGAACAGAGCAGAGCAGAAATGTAGAAACGTGGGTATCTGAGGAGATTATATAGTAACTTTTTTTAGGTAAAAACTAGAATCCCCAACCCCATAAAAAACCCAATGATACAATGCTATTTTTTTTCTTAAGAAAAACAATAATAACATAATAATAATAAAGCAGAGATACTGGAACTACCTACAATATTAAAGGGTTAAAATGGAACAAGTGATGCTTTTCGCAGTTCTTTACATTTAAACAGTAAACTTTTAGAAAACAAATGTTTCAAATAGAAGTTGTAGAAAATGTAATTTAAGTATAACAACTTTAATTTGGTGATTTTCATTATTAATTATACAGGGTGAATCATCACCAACGGGACGGAGATTTATAACGAAACAGTACAAGTTTTACAAGTTTTGTCATTTTAGTAGCTTGCAGGTTAATAAATTTAAAAATTATTTTGAAATATACAGTATGTCCCAAAAAAGTGTGGCGCATCAAAGATATGTTTTTTTATGGAACACCCTGTATTTTATTGCCAGTAAAAAATAAGGTGTACTTTCATTAATGTTCCCTATACCTAAATACAGAGTGTTCTAAGTTACGTCGAATTTTCTTAATATATGGAGTATTAAAAAAATTCAATATCTTGTAATCCAACAAATCATAACAAGTTGAGGTACTCTCAAGTCTGTTTTACCAATAGTTTTCAAGTTCTGCTGTGTGATCCTCTTATCTGCTGTTATCGCCGACATGTTTATAAAATCCTTTGTAACAATTGCTTCAGTAGCCAGAAATTCAAATATGTCATTCGTAAGATATATTTCTTGACAATCTAATAAACAATATGTACTTAATCTTTAATATCTTAACTTATATTTTTCTTATCACTTCGGTTTTCTGTTCATGTTGTTAGGAGAGGGGAACTAGCATACCCAGTACTCGACCGGTGTTACGTATATAGCGGCGTGCGGTTACATTGGTAGGATAGGCAACGCACTTTAGGGAACGGTGTTACTCCGTTCGTGAGGCTCCTAGGGGCCTGGAGTCGGCTAGTATACAATAAAATCACTATGGAATTTAAATGCTAAAAGTGGCAGGCATTTGCAAGCTTCTTCTAGCCAGAAAAGGCATATTGTTGAATCTCTAGATTTCAAGATAAATTTGGATTTAGAAAATTTTCAAGAAACAAACATCAAACCAACTTATAATAAATTCTCACAATATGCACCTTCACTTAAGGGTTAGTTCTGTTATTCTCGAAGTGAATCATCAGTCCGAGGTATAGTGTCCGTTGGCGGATATATAACCTAAAGTACTTGCCTGATGATAGATATGCCTGAAAAATGTTGGAAGAGAATTATTAATGTAAATATTAAGTATCCCCACCTCCGGGATAGTTCAAATTTCCCTCCAAAAACAGAATCCAATTCACCTTAAGTTGTGTTAGAATAAACATTATTGTGAATAAAATACAATTTAATTTTGAACCCTTATTTTTCCCAACACAGGTTATCAGTTATCGTGGTCATCTAGGGCAGCTTGGGAAAAATAAACAAATTGTGTAAAATTAAATTAAAAATAAATCGTGTTCCACGAGTGTTCAGAAGCTCAAATAAAAGTGACCCCAACCGCATTGGCTTTCATCAAAAAATTGAATGGCCGAAAGAATTATGTAGCATGGATATTTCATATAAAAGCTAGGTTGCAAATAGATGATCAGTGGAATGGATGGAATTAAAACGGATGAAAAAAGCATCGTTGTAGATCGGAAGGCATTATAAAAAATCTCGTTATTGGTGGAAACGAACTTGATTACTCACATAGAAAAGTGTCAATGTGCAAAAGATGCTTGGGATGTTACCTAAAGATTGTTTTAAGATTCACTCGAAAGGTAGTATTAAGGCAATTAATTCTAACCCAACCAGAAGCTTGCGACGCCATTGAGGACTACGTAAATCAAATTATGTCGACGGCTCAACGATTGCGTGGAATCAAATTTTGACATTTCTGATGAATGGATAATTACGTTGTTATTAGCCGTCTTCCAGAAGAATTTAAGATGATGATTATGGGGTTAGAAAGTTGCAAGTGAAGAAAATACAATTGTGCTTGATTCTAGCGGAGGTAAAGTCATAAATACTTAAGGTGATGTTATAGCTTACGCTACACAATGTAATGGTATTTACAAACTAAATACAGCCGAAACAATCAACATTTATATATGGTAACGACGAAGCAGGACATCTGACATCGATGATTAGATCATCTCAATCGAAAAAGTTTACAGAAATTAAAAACAATGGTGACAGGTATTGATGATCTAGAAACAAGGAATCGTCCATGTGAAGTATGCATTCTAAGTAAACAAACCGACTACCATTTAAATCAAGTAAGTTTCGAGCATGAACATCTTTAGAGTTAATACACACATATGTGAGTGGCCCAATCGAAATGACGTCAATTGGTGGTAGTAAATATTTGTTAACATTTATGGACGATTGTTCAAGATATACATTTGTTTACTTTTTAAAACGAAATTATGAAGTTTTTAAGGAATTTATGTATCTGGTAGAAACTGAAACGGGTAACAAAATCAAGGCGATAAAGTCTGACAATGGCACAGAACCTCAACAAGAGTGACTGAACGGCAACAGGAAGATAACTGAAAAGGCAAAAGTATGTTGCAAGATGCGGGGTTATATAAAGTATACTGCGCTGAAGCAGTTTCAACGGTAGTTTATTTAAACAACAGAAGTCCAAGAAAAGCTGTAAAAGACAAAATACCTTAGGAAGCTTGGCGGAAACAAAACCAGATTTAACACACTTAAAAATATTTGGATGCGAAGCTTTGGTACACATTCTAACTGAAACAAGGAAGAAATGGAATCCTCGTGCGGAAAAATTGATATTTATTGGGTATTGTGATAATACGAAAGGATATAGATTACTTGACATGCGAACAAAAAGAACTAAAATTAGCCAAGACGTCAATTTTTTAGAAGAAAAAATAATGAAAAATTATCCCCTTCAAAAAACAAAATATCGCATACATCCGAAGTAGGTCGAGTTAAAAAGTTAAGATTTCAGGGAAAATGAATCGGAAGTTCTCGAAGTAAAATTAAGAAAGTCGACAAGAATGAGAAAGACTAAAAGTAATCCAGAACCTATGGATTCAAGGAAAACCTTAAATAGTCCACATGCATCGGAATGGAAGAAAGCCATGGATGAAGGATTAACCTTCTTTGTCAAAAATTACACTTACGAATGGTGAAGACTCCTTCAGGGTAAAAAATCACTGAAAACAAAATGAGTGTATAAAATTCAAAAAGGAAGCAACTGAGACACCTCTTTATAAGGCGAGGTTGGTAATCAAAGGACGTAGTCAACGACCTAGTGTTGATTTTTACGAAAAATTTTCTCCAGTTTTACAATACTCATATCTAACATTTTTATTTGCTTCTAGCAGTTAAGAAAGATTTCAAAATAAAACATATGGAGGCAGCGTACCTCCATAGTTCTCTCGAAGAAGAGGTTTACGTACTGCCATCAGAACTAATTAATGAGAACCATCCAGAAAAAATGTGAAAACTGAAAAAAGTCATGTACGGGTTGAAGCAAAGTGGTAGATGTTGGAACAGCTTCTGGCAGATTTAGGGTTAAAACGATCAAACGTGAACCCATATATTTTTTACAATTATTCTAACAAGACAACAACAATTATAGCAATTTATGTCGACGATCTTTTATTACTTTCGAATGAACATGGCAAAATTAACCAATTTGAATATTAATTGAAATCCAAGTTTCTCATGAAGGAGTTAGGTCAAGTTGCAAATTGTTTAGGTATGAAAATTGTGCAAGATCGAAAAAAAGGGAAGTTATGGATCGACGAATCCCAATACATAGAAAAAATTCTTCAAAAATTCTAGATGGCAGATTCCAAACCTGCATCAACACCGATGGAAACCGGGATGCAATTGTCTAATTGTGAAAGTGACAAAGGATGTAATAGTGCAGTGCCGTATCAACAAGCTGTAGATAGTCCACTATATTTATCACAAATCTCCAGACCAGACATAGTTCAAGCTGTAAATTGTGTAAGTTTAACAATAATCCGAAGAAGTGTCATTGAGTTGCGGTAAAACGTATTTAAGCGGTACTAGGGATTTTAAGTTAGAATTTGACAAAAATATAATGATGAAATTGTAAGTTTTAGTGATTCAAATTGGGGTGACCAAACTAATGACAGACGTTCTATTACGGGAAGTAGTGCTAAGTTCATGGATGATTTAATTTCATGGTACAGTAAGAAGCAAAAAACAGTAGCATTAAGTACAGTCGAGGACGAATATATGGCTTTGAGTTTTACAATCTAAGAAGCATTGTGGTTAAGAATTTCGCGTAATGAACTAGAACCTCACTGTGAAATTAAGTCTTCCTGGATTTTTTGCGGTAATAAAGGAGCGATAGATTTAGGTAGTATTGAAGCAGTTTAGTCAGAGAACTAGACATATTGATATTAGAATAATTTCATTCGCAAACATGTACAAGAAAAAAATATACAAATAAATTAGTTACCTAGCGAAGAAATGTTATCAGATATCTTGACTAAACCTTTACTAAAGGCCTTTGCGTATTTAGTTAAAACGTTAGGGCTTACAGTATAAGTTTGAAAATGTAAAATATGAGTTATTTGTCATCATGAAATAATTGAAAGGGAAAGTGTTGGAAGTATACCCACCTCCAGGACATGTCAAATTTATCTCCAAAACAGAATTACAGAGTTCAGTTCAACTTAAGTTGTGTTATAATAAACATTAGTTGTCAATAAAATATAATTTAATTGTGAACACTTATTTTCCTAACAGAAGAAGATTTGGGAAATTGCTTAAAATTTTTTATTGATATGATTTGCCAGATAATTTTGAAAATTTTTCAGTCGATTTTCGATTAATGGCGATTTTCAAAAAAATAAAACAGATTAATCGGTTTTGAAGTCGATTATTAAAATCGGTTTTAAGTCGATTTCTAAAATCTGTTTTTAAATCGATTTTTAAAATCGCTTCTTAAAGTCGATTTAAGAAACGGTTTCTTAAGTCGATTTTATGAATTTTAAAGTCTACTTTATAATTGAGTTTTTGAGTCGATTTTTTAAATCGGCTCTTAAAATGGAGTTTTTTATAAATTGTAATAGGGAATTTAAATGCTGATACTAATATTAATTGATTTAAAAAAAATTGGAAAAAAACGTGGAATAAAAGACTCACATAAAAATATACGCATAAAAAACCGTAGAAAAGAAAGCCAGCTAGCTGAAAAAAGTGACCTGAGGTCAATGTGTAATTCTGACTCCTGAGGCATTATTTGAGCAAATAATCAAATTATCATGAGCCTTATGGGGGCTATTTTTACGGTTAGTTCTCTATTCAAATGTTTGGACCAAAAGGCAGCATCATCTAATAGGCTTATATGGATTAATAAATTTACCAAACATTAATGCTATAATATTGTCTATTATTATCGACCTCTAAAAGAAACAATAAAAATATGTTAAAATATCCTATAACCCTGCACCGACAAACTAAGATTCAACGGAGCACCCACGGGGGGGGCTAAAGGGGCTGAAGCCCCCTCCAGAAGTGTAAAAAATAAAGATAAACTACACTACGGGGCAAAGATAATTTGTGTTGAAGATTTCATCTATTTTTATTGGAGTCTGTATTTGGGTATTCTTCAAGGAACACTTATCAGCATAAAACTGTCATTGGTTTGTACGGGTACCTACTTTGTACCGAGTGTCCGGATAAGGTTACGGAGCGGCTGTATATGGAGAACGGTAAGGCCTAGAGGTTTAGAAAAAAAATTCTTATTAGTAACGTGGGCAAGAGAAATGGCTGGAAATTATTTTGAAGTTCGAAATTTCACCGTTAGGGGGCGGAACTGCTACTGAGAAACCTAAAATTCATAATATCTCGAAAAATTGGGCAATGAGTTATAACTTTGAAAACATCACTCTAAAGCTTGGATAATCCACATAATATTGCTTCGTGGCATTTTTTTCATATCTCTCATAATAAGGGAGGGAAAAGCCAATGAATCTTACAATATTTACATTTTAACATGTCCTAAACTAATCAACCGATTCGAACGTGTTTGGTCTCGTTTAAAAGAGCATTTAATGGGCTTTTAAAAATTTTTTTTATTGAACCGTTTACTTTTGAACGAATAAACTAGATGGCGTTTCCTGCGGTATTTACACATTTTTGTAATTTAAAAAAATAAATAAAACGGTACTATTTACTTGAAAGACCCTTAAGTAGATTGAAATTACCTAGATTTTAGTAAAAACCGCATCTCTATCCGCTCTTGATTTATTCGAGAAAATGTTAATATTTTGATTGTTGAAATCCGATCGAGTTACCTTTTAATGCCCGGTTTACATTATTCCAGTCCAGCGATCTAGTCCAGTACTGAATTGCTTACTGGAAAAATGTAAACCGGCACTAAATGAACTGAATCCATTAAGCATTCCAGTCCAGTAACTGGATTCGCGGTCTACTTTTGAATCCAGTGCGACCAATCCAGTGCAACTGGAATAATGTAGACGGCCAATCCAGTGCCATTCATTCATTGTCACTATAGTGTTCACACTTCAACGGCTTCTAAATAACTGGAATAATGTAGACGTTACAGATCCAGTCCAGCACTGGACTGGAATCTCGCTAGATCACTGGACTGGTATAATGTAAACCGGGCATAAGATCTCCTAATTAACCAACCGATTTGAAAGTGTTTGGATCGTCCGAAAGAGCATTTTATAGGCTCTTAAATGATTATTTTTTAACCGTTTAGTTTTAAACGAACAAACTAGAGTTAATTAGTTTTGAAGCGTGCTTAAAGTTCAAAGGGCCAACGGAACAATAAGCAAGAAGAATCACAAATAACTTAATTACGCAGAGTTTAGTCAGAAATAGCTCATAAATTTTCAAAGTGTCCTTCCATCATTGTCAAAGCATTTATTTGCTCGAACTTCGGTCGAAAAACTGCTGCTTCAATTTCAGTCCTGGACAAGGTTCTAATGGCATTTCTAATTCTTTCCATCATATTTTCCATGGTTGTTGGTTTTTCTTGGAAAACTAGAACTTTCAGTCTACCCCAGAGGTAGAAATCTAAACAAATTAGATCCGGCAAACGCGTCAGCCAGGAAAACAGACTTCCTCTTTCAATAACACGATTCTAAATGCTGACGTACGTTTCTATTATAATGCGCCGGGCAACCATCAAGCTGGAACCACATTATTCTTCTTGTTTCTAAGAAGACGTCTTTGAAAAGAGGTGGAAGACAAACATTCAAAAATTTCAAGAATGTTTCTCCATTAAGTGGTCGATCAAAAAAATGTAGACATACAATTTTTACTTCCACGATTCCGCACCACACGTTCAAACTCCAACAATGTTTGTGGTCTATTTGTCGCATCCAATGTGGGTATTGCTGGGATCAATAATTCATATTGTGCAAATTCACACCCCTCCGCGCTACTGAAATAGGATTTGTCCGTCCATAATATCCACAACAGAAAATTTGGGTTTTCCCGAATAATATTTAGCAACCAGTGACAATAATTTAGCCCATTATTGTAATCATTATCTTGTAAGGAATATGGTAGGGGTGCATATTATTATCTTTTAGATTTTCATGGACTATTGTTTTTGGAACTCCTAGGTCGTCGGATTTTTTCTGGTGCTTGAAGTGGGATCATTCTGCACGTAGGCCAAAACGTTAGTAACATTTTCCTCGGTGCGTCTCCTACAAACTCTTACAGGCTGCACGTTACGAGTTTCTCGTAATCGCCTTGCTAGTTTTGAAAACACTTCTGGAGAGTAGTGTCTTCTTTGTGAATATTGCATTGCATATTCTCGCGACGCAATCGCAGCATTTTCAAAACATTATGCAACATATCCTACGCTTCCGCGTCATATTTTTTAAAGAAAGTAAAAATTAGAAAAAAAATGCAACAATATTACACCTTTAACGGGAAGAATCGAAGTAATAAGAATTCAGAACACTAATTTTGACGTTTGTCAAATCTGGAATCTTTTCAATTTAGCAGCCATAGCTACATGATTTGTTTTTCCGCAGATGTAACTCAATCCGATTTCAACATTCAAAATCTTAACATTTTCTCGAATAAATCGAGAGCGGATCAAGATATCGAGATGCGGTATTCACTAAAATCCAGTTACTTTCAAGCTGCCAAAGGGTCTGTCAAGTAAATAGTACCGTTCCATTTAATTTTTTTCTAAAAATCACAAAAATGTGTAATCACTGCAGGGAACACCCTCTAGTTTATTCGTTTAAAAGTAAACGGTTTAATAAAAAAAAATCTTTTAAAAGCACATAAAATGCTCTTTCGAACGAGATCAAACACTTTCGAATCGGTTGATTAGTTTAGGAGATATGAAAATATTCGAAGATGCATTGGCCTCCCCCTTCTTTATTATGAGAGATACAAAAAAATATCACGAAGCAAAATTATGCGCTTTACCCAAGCTCTAGAGTGATGTTTTCAAAGTAATGGCTCATTGCCCAACTTTCCGAGATATTATGAAATTTCGAACTTCAAAAATACACTATAAATAAAACTTTTTTTCCTAAACCACTAGGCCTTACCGTTCTCCATATACAGCCGCTCTGTGATCTTATCCGGACACCGTACCGTCGGTTTAGGCAAACGTTAAAAAGCTGTACAAGGAAGCCTTTTTACAAAGTTAGATAAATAACGAAAAAAACGTATAAACCACGCTTTACAATTAATTAAACAAATTCAAAAATATTTATTGTTTTATAAAATACGTATACGTACAACCTGGAATATCATATATATTAAAATCTGTCAAAGTGGCGCCGCCCTGGTGGGTATCCGTCCGTCCGTCCGCATAACCGTTTCTCAAATAGTTTGTTTCGTTTCATTACGGTAATGCACAGCTTCAACTCATATGCTTATCGCATTGTCATTTTATTGTAACCCTTCCTACTGTACGCGTGTGTAGCATGCTGACTCATCTAGTTTTAAATATTTTGTTAAAAATAGTACCGTTTTTAACACTTACTTCTATTATTATTCACAATATTAACATTAATATATTTTAGTGGTTGCCCCATTCATTAATTACGGAGAGGTCTGCCGAAGAGTAGAGGTTGAATTATTTTTAAACATTCTAAAACTAAATGGATCTGGATTTAAATTGAAACGACTTAAGTAGTTTAAAAAATAGGGCTTTCTATTTAAAATAAGAAAGTTAATGGTTACTTCCTGTACTTCCGTAACCACGACATATTTATTAATGTTTTCATAAAAAACTCATATTTTATTCAACTTGCTTATAAGAGTTCATGGCAAAATTATTACTGCAGATTTTGATATACAATAATATATAAATTCTTTTGAAATAAATGTTTCAAAATCGGTTTTAAAAAACGGTTTAAAAATCGATTTTAAGAAACGGTTTAAAAACCGATTTTAAAAAATCGTTGAAGACTATTATCTTACTAGGGATTCCTTGAAATGGAAGGACAAAATTAAATCACTACCTTGGATTCAATGTGCCAACGTTTCGCCCGAACTATGCGGGCTATTTCAAAGCTTCTTGAAATTAGGGCGTGACAGTCACATCTAACATACTATATAAAATCAGAAATTCAAGAAACCTTGAAAAAGCCCGCATAGGTCGGGCGAAACGTCGGCACATTGAATCCAGGGTAGTGATTTAATATCGTCCCTCCACTTCAAGAAATCCCTAGTAAGAGCCTTCAACTTTAATTTTGGAAGATAAATAAAATTAATTCAATTAAAAAATCGTTTTAAAAATCAATTTAGAAAACGGTCTTAAAATTCAGATTTTTTAAATTTTAATGTAAGATTTTGGAGAAGTAACGATTAATCGATTTTTTCGGTTAATCAAGTTTTTCTAAAATCGATTAATCGGTTTTTGTTTTCGACGAACAATACTAATAATCTCTTCGGTCGTCCATCCTCACTGTTATCGCTTGTGCTCACAGTTCCGTAATGCATGTACTCTTTGTGTGTGAAAAGGGTATGTTACAAAAATAAATAAAGTAAAGGTAACGCAAACTTAACCAAAAAAAAATAAGAAAAAAGTCACATCAAAGTGTGAAAATTTTTTTGTGCAGAACGACAAAAAAACAGAAAAAACTCAGTTTCAGTAATAGGAATAACGTAGACGTAGCGCAGGCAGTAAGTAACTCCTATTGCGCAGTGTTGCCAATGATTTAAACTAATTAGTGAAACGACGCACTTCTAGTAAAATTACACCCATATTCAAGATAGTAACTATTCCCTACTCTTAGTATAATATTATAATATAGGAAAGTAGAGAAGATTTTAAGTTAACCAAAAAGAAAAATGTTTGAAGTGTCAAGTTAAATATGTCAGAAAGAATGTCAATAAAATTATGATAAAAAACAATGTTTGAGTTTTGAAAACAAGTATCTATAGCTAAAATAGAAATGAAAATCGACACAAAAATAAATGATCATTTATATTAAAATAATAATCACAAAACACTTTGCGACGATAATTAATGCAGGTTGTGTGTAAGTAATTAAATAATCGCCAGCTTTGGACACAGTTAATCCTTATCCTAGAGAATAATTCATAAAATTAAAGGTTTTCTTCGATGTAACAAAATTTGTGTGTACCAAACCGATTACGCTTTGTATTAGTAAACCGTAATACATAATTACCATGTCGCGAAAATAATATATTCGTTTATGAAAATAAATCAAATTGACAAGACAGAAATACCGAAATCCACGGTTTAAACATTTATTACAAATGTAAACTTTATCGAAAGGCGTAAAAAACGAATTTACAAATCATTTCTCCACCGATTTGGGTAAAGACCAAGGCAAACTTTGTATAAAACTTATTTATTCACAACTTGGATATGTACGAAAAGAAAAGTTTAATCGCCCAAGCGATCGTAGATAGCTCTTATGAGAGTTGTATTTTTTCTATCGTTACGTTTGCATTCAACGCAGCAGTTTCATTCTGTAAAGTATTGAAAATGAAAAAAATATATTTCTTATATTATGATACTTTTTCATTCTTCATTATTCATAGAGGAATTAATGCAAAAATCCAATAGTAAGTAGTAAAGTAGATCGTGGCATAGTTCAATATACAGGGTGGCCAATTAAGAATGGACGCCGGCCATATCTCGGTAACCATTGGTCCTAGAACTTGCAGAAAAAAAAAAGATATTTGAAATAAAACCATTCTAATTATTAGAAAATTTCCATTTTTTTTATTTGGGGTATTTTGCTCTGCCTCATAAAATGAAGTGGTGGGAGAAAGTCATCCATTATTTTTTTTAAATACCAATAACTCCCGTTTGATTCCGTATTTTCGAAAGCTGTAGTGAAAAAGCTTTCGAATAATAAATTAAAAAATTTTAGTAAAAATACTCGAGATGCTATGTCAAAAATTAGATATTTTGTCTCTGGAATGGCCACTAGGTGACGTAATAGCCGTTCATACGCAGGCCCAAGACACTATAAAATTATTTGTGATTAATTTTTTTGTGGACGTGTTTCTCAATTAATTAACATTATGTGGAAGAGGGGGTTGAGTGTTAGTGTTGAGCGAAGAAAGAAAATGGTCTTAAAAAATTGAGAAAACACATCCAGAAAAACATTAATCACAAAATGTAATATTTGTAGCAATCTGTAGACTGTAAGATGCCGGCTGTAAACTTTTAACATTGCGAAAAAGCTAAGCGCATTTTTAACGCAATATTGCAATGTAATGTTGAAAAATTCACAGCCGGCATCATACCATTCTACAGATTTCTACAAATATTACATTTAGATTAATCTGATCACATGGCAACTATCCATGAGGTGGTGACACTAACTATCTCTTGCTTGATAAATCACAAATAATTTCAATAGGGTCTTGGTAAGAAATTGACAATTTTCTGCGTATGAATGACTACTGCGCTACAAATGACCATTCCAGAAACTCAAAATCTAATTTTTGACATTACATCTTGAGTATTTTCACTAAAACATTATAATTTATGATTCGAAATCTTTTTCATTACAGGTTTCGAAAATACGACATAGCCGTCAAGTCAATGGTACTTGCTTTATTAATATCTCCAGTTCGAGAAAAGATAGAAATTTGCGGTTTACACTAACTGTTTGGAAATTTCATCGTCTATCGCCCCCTAGTTGATACTAAAAAAGTGATTCATACAAAGTTTTTTTGCAAATGATTTAGAACAAAAAGATCTTTCCAACAAGACCTTTTGCGTTTAATTTTGTTTAGTTATTGGCATTTAAAAATCATAATGTTTGACTTTCCCCCACCACTTTATTTCATGAGACAAACCAAATTCCTCTAACAAAAGAAATTGCAAATTTTCTAATAATCAGAATATCTCTTAACGTGCATATTTCTTAGAAAAATTCCATTTTCTGATTGAATATGAGAATTGCGCCACCTGGCGGTCATTTTTCGAACATAATTTCCAGCAATTTCTTTTAACCTATTTACCGTTTAAACACGAAAAATATAAAAACCGGTAGACGAAGAGATAGAAAAAAGTGTTATTTACGTTGGTGAAGATGGCACTTCATTATTTAATTGTTGTATATAGCAACCGGTTGCCCACAAAAAAGTGACTCTTTAAAGATCAAAAATTGTAAATAACAGTGTCGTTTCGATTGGGGTCTAAAGTACGTCGTTGATTACAATTTGTTCGTAACGTTTTGCTAACACGAGTGGTCAACTTGTTCAGACACCATTCCGATGGCTTGCATCACGGCGGTCAAATGCGTATCTTCGTAAGGTCCTTAAAAAACTCTACCGACACCTTACGAAGATCCTAATTTGACAGGAGGTATGCCGCCCCTTTGAACAACTATAAATACAATCTGCGAAGCACATGTCATCATTCTACATCCAACATCGAAGATAGAATATGCTGATCACTTGTAGTAACGAAACGTTAGGAAGAAATTTCATTCAACCACGGCCAGATCTAATCGACCCAAGTTCATTAACAAACCTTGAAAGCGTCAGCCATTTTGCCAGTAGATAAAACGCCTGAAATTATTTTTTTCTTAATAATGGTATGAGATAAATACGCCAAACCTGGTAGTAGAAGACGTAAAATTTTATGCAAAAACCGAAAATACAATAAAAATTGGGGCATTGTATTTAAAATACAAAGTTGGTATTCACTTCCAGTATAACCGGTATAACCAGAAGTGACACCGCCATAAAAATATTTTCAGTACGTAGACCATATCCATTTGTATAAAGTTACAAGTTTTCAGCTGAATCGGTTTTTCGTTCTCATTAATCGTCTAACATGCTATCGTCGAGACACACCTCTATATTGCTTCATGATCTGAGAGACCTGAAGGGAGAACTATGCAATTAAAGTGTCATAGTCAGATAGAACATAATCGATTGTAGAAGCGTTAGTTATTCTAGTAGGAGAAGTTACATGCATATTTAATCCAAAAGAATTTAATATATTGATCAGAGATTCGCGGGCATTGGTCATATTAGAGTAGTCAATACTGAATTCGCTACAAATTATTTTACGGGATGACTTCGGTAGAGATTCAAGTATATTAAACAGGCTCCTTAAGAATAAATTAACATTATAAATTGGTGTTCTGTAAATACAAATAATAAATAAATGTACTATGGAGTGTTTAACAATTGAAAATTCAAATACGTTTTCTATTAACAAATGATTAAAAATATCCACATATTGAAATGTGTCACTACAAGACAAAATCAAAGTTTCTCCAAGACAGAGACAGAAACAAAATAGAGAGTATGTAGCTCTAAAAAAATAAAAACAACCATATTCAAAAACTACACCTAATAGTGTTGATAAATTAATGAGAGTGGCACGTTCATTTAACACAGGGTAAAGATCCTTGAGAAATGCATTGGTACAAACACCTCATACTAGTGTCCCATAGTAGCGATACAGTGGAACAAAGCGTAATATGTTGATAAATCACAATGATAAGTGGCTATCTTCTAAGTTTTTCTAATTGCAAATAAGTTTCAAAGTTGCTGCTTTGACGTGTTCAAACCAATTTAGTCGTGAGTCCAAGGTTACGTACAGAAAGTTCAGGGTATAATTGAAAGATCTTGATAAAAACTACTAGACGGTTAGTACTCACTTTTAGAACTTCGATGCGCTTTTCAATAGTTACCTTTTAACAATTTCCGCCGAATAAAAATGACATAACGTCACAGAAAATTTGATATAATAGTCGTTAATAAATTTTAGAGACAGGATGGCGCCAAAATTTTTTATCGACCAGGATGCCACTGCTAGAACTAGCTGTAAAAGAGTGAGATAGTTCACTTTTGTTGCTGATTCTTATTTTAGTGTTTATTGCCTTTGCCCATAGTTTAAAAAAAAGGAAAACGTATTTTTCTTGTCATTTTCCAGCTGGGAAAATTCCTGTTGAAAAGCTCTTGTTCAGATATGTTGTCATCCTCAGCGGTACAACTAAACTGCAATTTTGTTTAACCGTTTTTATATCTTCCATGGCTTACATGAATAATTACCTATTAAGTCGGGAAAACTCAATGGTCCTTGTTGTTAATTAATTCATTTTCTTTTTTATATTTCCAAGATTTTATAACAATCCAATTCAGGTTTGTTCCTTAATTAGATCAATTTTATCTACTTTGTGTTTATTTTTCATAAAATGTATAGCATTGATACAATTCTCCAAATTCTTCTTTAAATCTAATTTTTATAGGTAACGGGTGTTCAAATAAAAACTGGGCTGGGTAGGTCTTGGAATTTTCTTTGAGATTTGGTAATTTTTTAACAAAGTACCCAGCTGATACAAAGTTTGGGTTAGAATTCAAGGTATCTAAGAAGAAAATCATTTCTGTCAATTTTTAGGTTTTAAGGTAGGTCCGGATAATAAAGTTTAGCTAAGGAGGATTTGAAATAAAATAAAAACTATTTATCCAAACGGACAAATTTTAATGTTGATTAATCTTAAATATTAATAAATGTCAAATATAAAATAAAAAAAGTAACTTCTTCCATAAACAAAGACAAAACCTTGTCTGTAGGCCTTATGGTAGGATAATAAGGCCTAAAGTCTTAACATACATAGATAATCCAAATAAGATTCTTACATTAAAAAAACCAAAATTTCATTGTTTAACAACCATCAGGACACTGACAACTATCTGTATCATTCGATGTCAAGCCGATGCACTCCTCATAGAACCACTTTCGCATTTAGAACAGTGCCTCATATCTGCCATCTTGTCCTTCTTACAACTGTATAGTACCAATTCTGGTTTTGTTTAGTTCCACTTTTATTTTTGGGGATTGAGATACACTTTTTCATTTTTTCTCTACCTTGTTTTTCTCAAACAGGTTTTTAGTAACTGGAGTTCCCCTGTAATTTATGGCCTTTCTTGTAACTGATGGTGTTTTTTCCGTAACATTTTTAGCCGGCGTAGGAGTAAGTTGCTGAAATAATATTATTTTTACTAGAGCGAGCGGCAAATGATCATCATCATCATCTGAACTTGAACTAGCGTACTTGAAGTACCCATTGTTGATGTCGATGGCATAGAGGTAATTAGTCTGGGGGAGACGCGAGGTTGAGAATTTTCTTTATACACCTCGTCAGATACGGTAGGATGAATCTAGAAGGAGCAAAAGCTGTGTCTAAAATAACTTGTGGATTTAATGGATACAGTTGCTTCAAACCCACTTGTAATCTTATTATGCGTCATACATTTGCAAACATTTAAAAACGAAATATTGAATTGTGCCTTACTGAGGTTATTATCTAAATTTTGTTTCATAAATAATAAAACTTCAGCATCCCAATGGCGTTCAAATGATCAATAGATTGCTTTATCGAGTGTGGTGTTTCAAGGCAAAAAGTATCATGAAATTTTGCAACTTCGACGATACATAGGTCTAAGTGACAAGCTCCTCCATCAAATACTAGAAGACACCTTCCGGAACTTTTGTACCGGCTTAGGTACTTCAAACCAAGTGGGTTAACACATATCACTATGGTGACGATTTCAGAGTGTTCCGAAGACTGTAAGTGGACTCTTTTAGCCCCCTTCTTTGCCAAAACTGTTTACTGGTGGTGGATTTTTAACCGACAACCTATCTCGTTCATATTATAAATCTTTTCAAATTGACTCTTTAAATCAAAATTTTCATAACCCTCATTCACTTTGATGAAACAAGAACGTCTTCCGTGCGAAACGCTGGCAACTACGGTCACCTTCTCGACATGATCCAATCCCGGAAGACGTTTTTGTTTCAATAATGACTCCGGCCGTGGAAGCCCTAACTTTTACTTCATTCAGATATCTGAAGTGATCGTCGACAATAAATTCATTAAGTGTTTGTGCCTTGGCTGGATTCATAAACTGGGCTTATGTTCTCGAGATTTCTTGATGCCTTTTCATGAATCCCTTAAACTAATCTAACATGTTGATTGAAATTATGCTAAATCGTATTAAACTTGCAAAGTTTATAAACCAAGCATCGAAAAATTTCTGGTGTCACAAGCAATCCACATAATTCTCCGAACAATCAGTTTCCTGGTCGTCACTGAGTAGACGTTTTCGAACTAGTCTTTTTTTCAACCAGCCAGTCTGGATATAGTTTCTGATGGTTCTTCTTGGAACTTTGTACCTTTCAGCAGCTTTATGTGTACTCAGCCTGCCACTTTGTAATGCTCGGACACTAAGGCATTTTTGACCATCTATTTATTTATTTATTTTTTGACCATAGTGATCGTTTAGGGAGCAAATTCAAATAAAAATTATTATGACGAACTAATTGTGATATTTTATATACAAAATAAACAACCACCAATTTCATATCATTAAATTATTATATAAACATAATTTGAAATCATTTACAAGTTTACCACCAATTAATAAATAAAAAAATCAATAATATTAGTTTTTCAGAAAATTCCAATCTGGAAAATATCTTCTCAGCAGATTTTGAAAAAAGTAGCATTTAC
Source organism: Abscondita cerata (assembly GCA_030710515.1). Classification (NCBI taxonomy): domain Eukaryota; kingdom Metazoa; phylum Arthropoda; class Insecta; order Coleoptera; family Lampyridae; genus Abscondita; species Abscondita cerata. The sequence goes on from JALBCR010001286.1 coordinate 254,068, forward strand.
AAATTAACTTGTCCGTGTGATAAATTTACATCCGCAAAACTTCCAGAAGCTTTAAAATTAGACTTAATGAACACTTAAGATACATCAATAAACAAAATAAATATATAAACAATCCCAATTCAATTGAATCATCATTTGCTTTACATATCTTATCTGAAGGACATTCAATCAAAAATTACAGCTTTATTCATCATTTTAATTGAAACCATAAAAATAAACATATTTTAGACTACATCGAAATTATTTATATTAATTTAGCTAATAAAAATTCTCTTTTAAACAATCAAACAAACTTTATAGAACGTTGTTTATTTATTAATATAAAAAATGTTTTTCATATATCTTGTTAAACGCAATCTTTTTTCAGTTGTTTAATTTTTAGTATTTGACAACTGTCATTAATATTTTAAATTTGAAACTATTATTATAATTTATACGTGTATTCTGTGATTCTGAAGATGACTTTAATTTATTATAAAGTCGAAACTGTTTAATTATAAAAAATATAATATATACTGAAACAGACAAAAATTACACTGGTCTCCAGAAAAAAATTTTTTTTCCTGATTGTTTTCATGCAAGATAACATCATATTTGTGCTCTAAACATGCAAATAAAGAGAACACATAGATTTTAAATACAATGTCCATTTAATTAAAAAATGATATTATTTTAGTAACAACACTCACAAAAAAAATGAAACAGACTACGGTCTAAGTTTTAAAACGAAAAATGCTAATTTTACAGTTACAAGTCATAGAAATATTAGTATATTTATCCCATTATGGTAATATAAGTTAGTTATTTTATAGTCTTTTTTCTGTTCGTAGTTTCCATCGAAGTTTCTCGGCGAATCGGCCAACAAAAACCAGCAAGCATTGCTGGTGACCATTTTCCATTGTAGCGTCTTTCAATATGCATAATATCCTGATGAAACCTTTCACCATGCTCATCTGATACGGTACCGAGATTTTCTGGAAAGAAATCTAAATGCGAATCCAAAAAATTAATTTTGAGTGACATATTGCATCCTAAAGCTTTATAAGCAGAAAGAAGCTCTCCAATGATTTGTCGGTAGTTGTCAGCTTTTGTATTACCTAAAAAATTATGGCACACTTTTACAAAAGCCACACAAGCTTTTTTTTTCAGTTTTGCTCAACTTCGAATTGAAAACTTCATCCCTCATAAGATCTCGTATTTGCGGACCTACAAAAATCTCTTCTTTTAATTTCGCGTCACTGATTCGAAGAAATTTTGTTTTGAGATATTGAAAGCCTGCACCATCTTTGTTCATAGCTCTCACTAATTTTTTCATGAGTCCCAACTTTATATAAAGTGGTGGCAAAAAAAATTTTGTCACTTGGTACTAGAGTCCAGGTGTTAAGCTTTTTCTTTGAGGCCAAGTTTTCACTTTGTAATGTTTGTCTCTTGCGCGACTGTCACACTCACATAAAAAAACAGCAAAACTTGGTGTATCCTCCTTGCAATCCAGTAAGTATAGCGACAAC